>JAUJYS010000662.1:0-21289 GCA_033995665.1 Melogona broelemanni
TCATTCCCCCCCCCCCCCCCCCCAAAGTGTACATTTTAGTAGTGACCGGCCCCAGTACACTATGACGCCGATTGCAAATGGCCGTCGAATCCATCGCCCCAAGATTATAATATTTCTCAAACTTCTGCTAAGAACCCGCCCCATTGCCCCCCGGTGGCACGAAACTGACAGTGTGCTACTTAAAAATTAATAACCACGTCACTTAACATCGCGATATTAAATTCTTCACCGACGCGTGCTAGCTTGCAATCCCCCAATTCTCTTCCTCCCCTTCCCCTCTCCCTATCCGAACTAGCCGGAAATTTTTTAACACCCGCTGTTGTTCACGTGCGGGTATTTATCGCAGAGATGCTTGTCTCGCAGTGGGCAAAAAAGCCTATTGGAAAATGCTGCCGAAAATTTGCATCCACGTGGGGTTAATATAGTGACTTATTTATCAATCTTATTCAATCGAACCAGCAGCGGCTGCTAAGAAATGCGTGTTACAAATTACACGGATCACTTAAGGGTTTTTTCTCCCCCGGGATCGAATACCGAATACTCTGTCTAACGAGTCTAACCGAGAACCCGCGCCAGGAATCGAACACAGGACCGGCCGCACCGCATACCGACTAGGCTAAACGGACTCGACATAATCTAATGCGCTTCACGTTTTGGTGCTCAATAATTTATAAGCAATATTCTCTTTCGGAATTCGGGATTGGGCGATATTATTTTCGCCAGCAATAAGGTTGGCCAGTCCGAGTTAGTCCAGCTTAGGTAGTCCAGCTTAGGTAGTCCAGCTCAGTTAGTCCAGCTCAGTTAGTCCAGTCAAAAAGGGGGTTTTAATATGATAGGATATTTAAGAGAACATTTGAAGGTCGTTCGACCATTGCTTCTATATTTCAGGAAGGGAACTACACAATCCCGAGAGGATTCAAGCAGGCCGTATCGTGCTGACGTGTGCTAGTCTTTGCTGTGTAGGGAAAATTTCCAATTCATTTGAATTGTTGCCTATTTTTTAAATGCTCAGTTACGAGACACAGCAAGTCAAGTAAGTAGCTTTTGTCGAGAGCCTCCGCGGGATTCTCCGCAACCCGAGTTTCGTAAGCCTCGACATTTTCTAACGAAAAGAAGTGCTTACTTTTACCGGCTTACACTCGATGCTGGTATACAAACAGTAGCGTGCTCGCGGTAAATTAGATCGATGCAAACTAATTAATAGAGTAGTAGGCTGTTCGGCTATATATTCCGCGAAATTTACTCGGCCTCTCTTATTCAATGTCATTACACAGTCATGCATAGTCAGTGCGGCAGTGCCAACCCTAATTGCCTTGTGCCTTCAAACGCGGAAAACGCCGGCATGGCCTAATCGAATTTTTGCTGTACGCGGTTGCATATCTTACGTACGAGTAATACTGTTATGCTTAACGTGGACAAGTTACGTGCAATGTCTTTTGACTTGACGATGAGTAGTGCATTTGCTTACCTACTTGTAATGCTTTCATGTTTGCCGTGTATATTTTTAACGCATGCTATAATTATTGAATGTCAAATCCATTGATTTCTTAAGAGCACGCATGATTGTTGGTCAACATTAGTTGGAATGTTTGTGTGACTATGTATCGATTTTGTGATGGAATTTCGCATGATTATTTGTATTATTTTTTATCGTTACCGAATTCAATTTTATATTAATTGGTTAATTTTTTTTTTCTTCGTGACCAGCAACTGAAAGCAGCTGAGAGATATTTGAAGAGGCTCGAGTATCATCTAACGAAGGTAAATATGACAAAGATTGAATCGGCAACAAAGTATAGGGAGTGTAATATTTTTCGGATTCTATGTAAATATTTTCCAAGTCAAAACATTGTTTAAAGTCACGTCTGGAATGTTCAATTTCAAAACTTTAACAACAATTCGTAACACCTTTAGCACAAATGATAACTGTTTTGAAAACAGAACATAAACATGTGAGTGTATCTAGTGCGTCTCGCACAGATTTGCAGTTAATCTCTTCTAAAATTCCTTACTCGAATGTCCAGTGATTTTATTTTACATTTTATTTTACACTGATTCAAAGTTTCTATCCAAATTCATAAATAGCTTAATTCCCTCGCCGAAATAGTTAGTTAGTTTAATACTGTACTGGACTACTGGTGGTGCACTTTCAAATGCGAATTATATTTTTCGTCTAACGAACTACTTTTTTGGTTTATCTAGCTGGAGGAACTGCAGGACAACTACACGCTCCAGCAGAAGCTGCGGGAGGGCGTGCGAACCATGGCCCGCGCCTTTGTGCTGTCCCCGGGCCGCGAACGCGAATCCGCGCTCAGCAACGTTCGGTCTGGCTACAAGGAGTGCGTGGAGACCCTGTGCTTTGTGGAGGCCAACCTAGAGCACATGATGGGAACCATGCAGTTGCAAATGAAGGGTGAGTGTTGTGAATTGTCAATGGGGGGATATTGAGTTAATATTGGTGGCGTCTCGCATCATTGCTGGATGACGTTGCCATTCTCCTCTTTGCATTCCGCTCTCGACTTTGTTTTCGTGTTTGAATTTTTTATTGAATATTTCCAATCACTGTGGTGAATATCACTACAAGAGATTCTGTTGTACGGCAATATGTGAGGGACACATTTTCACCAGTTCCCCAAAATCGAACCCGGGACCGCCCGCACTGCAGCCGGTTGCAGGACACATTTTTACCAGTACATCGGGATAATTAACGAGTGCCCGCACTCCGGGAATCGAACCCAGAATCGCCTCAACGCAACCGGTTGTTGTTAAATTCTGCAGTTTGCTTTTCCTTTAGCTAATAAAAATAGCCACACATAGCCGCACATAGAAGTGTCGAAACAAACATTTATTGTACGTCGCCTAAATTTTTTTTATTACTTGTCGCCACAATTTTTTTTTATACCTTTCTTTTTGTTTTCTACCCAAAGGTGTTCAAGGATTCGCTCGCCTGTGTACGGGAGATTCCTTCGAAATAACGATTCGTCACGGACACCAGAAATGGAAATCGCGTGGTCGCGTGCTGAAAAACAATCAGCAGAATTGGGACAACCAAGGCGTCGTTTTCAAAGCCCTCTTGGGCGAAGTGCTTCACATCAAGGCCATCGAAATGAAAGGGATTACCAAAGCCGTATTGTTGGGCAACAAATACTGCGACACCAAAGAATTATTCTGTGCCAATCCTCAAATTATGACCGTCAATCTCAACTCCAGCGGGTCCCTCAAACTGAACATTATAATCACGTGGAAGTAGGTTGAACATCATTTTTTTTATTTGTTTAATGGTTTCAACATCGGTATACCGATGCAACGCCGTGTTTCGTCGTATTTGTAATTTTTTTTAACGATTTCGTCCAGCCCCCTAGATGGCAGCACAGACGAATCGTTGCGTTCCAAGATGATACCAAAGAGCAGTGGTTCTCCAGCTTGCAAGAAGCGGACCATGCCTTCCCATTCTCATAGTCACGGCAGTATTAGTTCGACGACCCTTTCGACTGGGCTCATTGTAAGTGAAAGCAATTTGAAAACCGTTCATTTTCTTCCCACCAAATTCTTATTGACTTTTCTGAATAATATTTCCGTTTGGAAAAAATTATTATATTTTCGATAATTATATCGTTTAGTTTCATTCGCCACATTTAGAATTTTTTGATTTGTGAATAAGTTAAGTTCATAAAATCAGTTTATTCACGAATAGAAAAATTCTAAATTACTACAATTGTTTCTTTTCTTTATTATCTTTCCATTATCTTTGATTTGACTCATTGACAATTTATCCTTTCATCTACAATATTTATTTACTGCAGTGAATAACACTACAGGAGATTATGTATACTCCATCTAATCGCCTCAAAAAAGCATTTATAGAGGGGCATCTTTTCACCAATGCCTAGGGATGAAATAACGAAAGCCGAGCCGGGAATCGAACCCGGGATCGCCTCTCACATGGCGGATGCTCTACCACTGAGCTACGGCGACTGCTTTTTTCCCCAATTATTTTTAAGTCACAAGGGACATCTATATTTTATTTCAAAACATTTACAGGGGGGTTGATCCCCTTGCCCCTCCCAGAATGGCAACATGATAAAAAATCTGATTTTCTGCAACTATTTGTCTTCAATTATTTGACATCACATTTGCAACTTCTAATGAGTGGAAGTAAATCTGCCCATAATCAAAAAAACCAAACAAGAGTTCTTCCTTTTCCAATTTAAAATCACAGGATGTCTCGTTCAACGGGGACGGTCAGTATTCCCCGGACCTGGACTCGCGGAGCGTGTGCAGTAGTCACAGCAGCGCGTCGGCGCGCAGTTCCACCATGAGCACGCCCGACACGGACTTCGCCCACGGCGGCGTGCTGGACCACCCGCGCCTCTCCGACTCGTCCGGCAACGGCAACGGCACTCACCACCAACAGCAGCACTCCCGACCCGTTCGGCCAGTATCCGGCTGCATCAGCAGCGGCGGCGTAGTTGTGGGCGTGGGTCGTTTCCCCCACAAGTCCACCAGTCTGGACTCCATGAACTTGCACCTGAGTCTGGGACCGGCCCCCGTGGCTACCAACGGCGGCCTGGGTCCGTTCACGCCGCACGGCAACGGGTTGCTCCTGTCAAACAATCGACACAGCGGCGTGGGTGGTAACAACCACCACCGCGAATCGGACTCGTCGCTGGTGCGCGAGTGCTCCAGCTACTCTTCCGGGCAGCCGTCCTCCATGCTGCCTCTCATGCACAAGGCCGACAGCTCAGAGTGCTGCAGCATGGACCTTGGCAGCTCGTCGCAGGGATCCCATTTTGACGGGCCCTCGCTGCAGGAGGTGGTGCAGACGCTAGGCAGCTCGCTGGAGGACATTCAGGGACAGTATCCGGAACTGCACAGTCTCGAGCAACTGGTGGTGGAACTGGAGAAATTGGTTCAGGTAGGGCAGTCTTCAGCAAAACTTTGTTTTATCTGCAATAGACAATTTATGACATGTGTAATTCATTTTGACAAAATACTTTGGGCAAATTACTGCGCGGGGGAAGGCAATGGCAAAACACCTCTGCATTCTGCCAAGAAAACGCAGGGGTCTTCCGTGTCGGGGGATCGAGGGTCGGGGTCCGGAGACGATACGAGGGTCACTTTAGCGACATGACCTACTGTGGTTAAACCAGTCCCAGGACTGACTAACCATGACATTTTTTGACAATATATTTTTTAGGGAGAAATTCCTCTATTCTGTTCCCCTCGTATTGATTTAGGGGAGGGGGGCTTATGTTTTACCAGTACCCCGGGATTGAATACAGATTACTCTGTACACGAGAGCCCGCGCCAGGAATCGAACGTTTAATTTGGGGGAATTAATCTACAAGAGAAATGTAGATTTGCGGACACTGGCCAAAGGTTTTCAACAAATCATAATCTTTAGCAATTTCTGTTTGATGCTGCAAAATTGTTCCGCTGACGACAAGCTTTGGAAAAGGAGCCCTTCACAAAAAAGGAACCTCCAGATCCAGTTCCTCAAAAAAAGGAACCAGTTCCCGTTCCAGTTCCTCCAGAAATAAAAGGAACCTAGACGTTCCTACCTAAAAAACCTAAAAAAAGGAACCAGTTCCTAGGAATGGAACCTAGACGTTCCGTTCCTAGGAAATGGAACATTTCCATTCCGTTCCTACCCAAGACTACAAACAATATAATTATTTTCATCGTACGATTTCAATCATATCATACCGACTGGCGGTTCAAAGAATTCTGAACCGATGTAATAAGATATAACGTAGCATTCGTTCATTTCGTTCATATTGCATATTTTAATTCAAACAATAGGGAAGCGGTAGTAGGAGAGGATCACATTCGTCTGACATCAGTCTGTCGGTGGAAAGTGCGTTGGAATGCTTCGACTTTCTCAACAGGGAAATGGACGAAGACGACTTTGATTTCAGCGACGACAAGTACGTCATCATATTTTATTTTTTATCCGAACGCGTTTTTGTTCGGGAATTTTTGTCGCGACTTTATAAGCTTATTTTATTCCCCCCTTCCCCTCAGGATCATCGGGGAGGATAAACACCTTGATCCCGAATTGACAGCAAAAACTTCTGACTCTGGGATAGCCTCCATAGCGAGGCAGCTGCGAGGATTGAACTCCAGCAGTCCGGACTCGGGTCCCAGCCCCGTGCCGCCAACAACAGGAAGTGAACAATTGGACTTGGCTCTATGCACGCATTTAATGTGCTGCCAACGCCTACTAGAGGTAAACTTGATCAATTTTTTTTTTTTTTTAAATAATGTTATCGATTGGCTCGTAAATATTTAGTCACTTTGTTTGTACCGAACTCGAATATTAAAATAAAATTATTTATCTTGCTCATCCGCCAGTACATTGGAACATTCGGCCCTCTGAAACATCGAGAAACCAAGTCTCTGGAAAAACTGAAAGCCCAGACGACGATAATCGAGCGACTACTGAAGCTGGTTGGTCACTTAAAAAAAGACAGCAACGCATCAGTATCTGGTTTGTATTTTTTTTTTAAATGTCCCCAATGCCCCGTAGTTTTATTAAACATTTCCTTTGAACTTACTTACCTTTTTTTTAATATTTCAGGTCATGATGAACTGAAAGACGACGTGCCCCTTCAGCGGCTGTGGGACCACTGCGCCGATAAGGGAGTTCCGCTCTGCATTTCAGCGGAACATTGTTTTAATAGATTGGTGACATTGTGCCACCAGAGCCTTCAGGGCAAGCAGAACAGTGAAAAAGAAAAGGGTAAGCCTTATCCACTCACTGTAGTTAATATCACTACAGATGATTCTGCATCCCTCGTGTTGCTTAGCCAATATGTGAGTGGCACCTTTTTACCAGTACCTCAGGATCGAAAACAAAAGACTTGTAAACAAAAGTCCGCGCCGGTAATCGAACCCGGGACCGCCGCAACGCAGCCGGTTGTTATATCAACTGGGCTACCCGGATCGTACTTTACGCTCACAAATATATTCACAAGTATATTTTCTTGGAGCGATTGGTTTTGCTCCACCCAGGCCTCCAAACAAGTTAATTCATGTGCTCGTATTTCCGATTTACAATTAATAACGTTTCTTGATTCTTCCAGTTGCACGGCTACTAGTTTTGAGGATATTGGACACTAGCCGCTTCGACCCGGACGCCTTTATTACCGTCCACCAGTTCTCGGATTATTTCTGGCGAAACTGTCTCGGCGGCATTGATCTGCATATTGAAGAGTTGGCCGATGAAGGTTAGTTCAAACTGAGACGAGGAGTGCTTGAGAATTATTGCCGTTGAAGCCCCTTCCCCCCATATTTCGTTCCCCCATATTTAAATGAATTAAAATCCAAATACTACAGGTATACTATTAAATAAATAGTAAAATACGCTTAGTAGAAACATTAAATGTCAGAAAGCTAAGCAAATTTAATCGGTCACTTAATGAGCAGCAAAATGAAAACGCCAACTTTAATATTTTGTTTTTGTAACTGATTTAATTTTAAAATTATTCAATTAAATTCTCAATTTAATCTACATGTGTCTCGACGTGTATTTGCACCACCTTCGTTTAATATAGTTCAAAGTAGTTCCATTTCCGTTTGCTTATTCTTCTCTAGCATTGCAACATGATAAACGCATCCTTATTTCAAAATAAATGACAATGGCTACTACAAGAAATATATAATTCGATAATTACACACTATTAACGTTTTACTGAGTATTAATTAATTTTATTATTTTCATTTATCCAACCAGCGTCTATTTGAGTGTACCGTCGTTTAATAAATGTCAATTTAATTCTTATTTCCGTTTGCCTGTTATTTTCCAGTCCTTTTGATCGAGGCCCTGCAATCGACCAATTCCAGCGTGGTGCTGCAGGCGTTGTCCAGTGTCCACAGCAACTTTCCCCCAGCGGAGCCTCTGCGCGTGATCACCACCCTCTTATCCAGCAGCAGTCGTCTGATCCAGGACGCAGTCACCAACTGCCTGCAACAGATTTGCAAGGCCCCGGATGTGTACGCCAAAGTGGTTAATATTTTGCTGGAAGGATTGGAATCCGACGTGGCGCTCATTCGGCAAGGAGTCAGCAATGCATTATCGTGTTTGAAGGTACATAACAATCACATTAAGATGGCCAGGTGCTCAACATTGGCTACACAATTTGTTATCAATTTATTGGTTCGAAAGTATACTGTCGTTCAAAGCACACTTATTATTTGGAAACTGTACCTTTTACTAAGTCAGAATATCTGTATGTTAATACAAATATTCGTTGTTTACTTGTCTTTTCAGGCGGCAGAATGCATAAATCAGCTTGCTTATCTGTGCCAGACTGACGAGAGTATGACAGTAAGGAATGCAGCCAAGGCAGCCTTATTATCTTTTGGTAAGCGATAAACTTTAGTTCAAATTCGTATCGGGTGTCCAAAAATGAAATTTGAACCAGTCTAGGATTTTAGTTACTGTGCCTTGTTGGGGGTCTCTTTTTACGTATCTATATAATTTATACTCTAAAAAAACTTAGACACACATTACGATAGATGATTAAAATTTTAATGATAAATAATTTAGAAAATTCTTTTTATTGTCAATCTATTTTCGTCATCACTCAAGTTGGATATCCCAACAGAGTATTTTGTGCCCCTCTGATCGCTTGAGAAATTGTTGCGGGATTTTAATTTGCGGCGGGAATTTGTGGTGGTGCAAAAATATGATATAAAAAATTAATTTACATGTTCGTTAGACATTGCAATTGATAATTGTAATCGATTTTTCGATAAAAAATAATTTGTGAAGTGGTTTGCTTGTAGTGTACTCATAGTTGTTTAGCGACGAATTTGTATACAGATCTGGATAAATTTAAATAATTATTTTTGGTAATATATTTCCAGTCACTGTAGTGAATATTGCTACGAGAGATTCTAAAATTAATTTCCCAATTAAAATTTCAGGTCCGGAAGGAAGGAACGCCTACGATCACACTCAGCTAACCAGTTTAGGTTTCCAAGGGCTAACCATTCATTGAGAAATTATATTTTTCATCTCCACGTCGACGAATGTAACCTGAGGCAACCCACACTATTATTGCCATAAAAACCAACACACACAAACTTACAGTAGACGTGCCCCATCATGTGTGGACGACCTTAAAAGTACCCATCGTTTAAAGTTATTTCTATTTCTATATAAATAATTATATACATATGTATAAGGAACATCAGCAATTCTCGTCGGGATGAAGAAACAAATTCGCCACTCCTAAATCAGTTGTTTAATTATTTTTCCCTGGTCTTGATTCGAGCGAAAATTATTTTAATGCTAGTTCGTGAAAGAGAAAGGGAACCGACAAGAAGGGTGTTTTTTGTTTTATCGTGTGCCAAGAAAATATGCAAATGACGTTATATGCTACAGCGATTTTATGAATTTTTATTGGAAATTTCATATGTATATGCACGTTTCATTTTTTTTTAAACCAGCCATACACGTTTCTATTGTTACTTCTCAGTGTGCCATTATTTTATTCATACACACCCGTTGTTGCTGTTATCTGTCTGCATTTCGCCTGTTGTTTTTTGGTGCCGCAGAATTATTGACTGTTCTCTCTTTTGACTTGCACACATTTCCTCGTGAATTTTGATATTATCGTAGGAAGCATTTTTTAAAAAAAGATTTAAGAGTGGAATGCACCTCTTTTACATCATATTCGAGGTTTTATAAATGGTTAGCACCATGGATTGGGGTGATTTCTTAATGGTTTTTTGGAACAAAATTACAAATCGAAAGTTTTTGAACTGACTTACGCCTAATCAACGATATTTTGTCTCATATCAGTAATACAGAGTATGATATTTTGCCTCATATCACACAAAACTTACTTTTATATTCTGGGGAAAACGGCGATTTTGCACTTCAGATTAGCAAACTATTACAGTTTCTTTTGTAGAAGTAAAATCCGTTGAACAATAGAAAATTGATATTCAGTCGCCACCTGTTCGTCTATAGATTTTCTACAGTATTTCCATTCACGAAATTTGCCACCAATTACTTTTTATTTTAGCATTAATTTGTAAAAATGAACGAAACTGAGAAAATTCGTATGAGGTAATATTTATAGTGAAACATTACCCAACTATCGCCGATTATCGCCGCAGCGACGCGAGGGTACAATAACCTCCTGTAGTGTTATTCACTACAGTGATCCGGAATAAAAAAAACTAATTAGTGCAATAAAATACAGTGAAGGAGTTTCCACACTGTACGGTTCGATTGAAATGTTTGAGAAAACGATTGTTGTCATTTTTTCCCGTATACATTCAACGAATTTTATTATAGAATGTTATTTTTCGTTTTTCTGTTCCGTGAACACTAAACTCTTATGTGGTTGTTGTTTAACATGAAAATGCTGTGCCTCTGCGGATTTTTCATTGTCCTAGTATTTCCTACAACTAGATGTGTAGATAGATGGTATCGTGTATTTTCCAGAAACTCATTCGGATGAGATTAGTATACACAGGTGCCAGAACTAGAAATTGTTCATGTATCAACATCGGGTGATAATTTTTTTCTTGAAACTTGGGGGAATCGCTCATGTACCAATTCAAAAATTTTGCAATCAACAATTCATGTTCAAAGTACAGTACGAGTTTACTATCATGCCCCTTACCCTCCCCTCCCCCAATAGATTTATATATTTAATTTAATAATGCTGTACCGTATTTGTAAAAGCCTTTTGACAGTGTCTATGCCGTAGTCAAATCCTTACTATTGTTGTCTATAGACGCAGTTTATTTGAAATAAAATAAACCAAAGGCATTCGTAATTATCTACGAGCCGTATGCAGAATCGCAACATAAGCTAGAGTCAGTAATTCTGCACTATATATAACTTTTTTATTTTATTTTAAAAAAAGATGATATTTGAAACAATCTAGGATCATGGTAAAACATTGGAAATTGCAAATAGAACATAGCTCAAATCTCACCAACATCCACCCTTAAATTATTAAAAAAAATTACATCTAAAAGTAGGTTTAAATATTGTATGACTCAAACTATTGACTTTGCAGTGAGACATAATCCACAAATAATTATGAAAAAGTTTGGTTCCATGTTGAGGATGGAGAAGCTCTGTTCCAATTAAATTATTATAAAATTGTGGCTAATTTTGCAATATTTATTATGTATATATCAATATATATATATGCGAAATTTTGACATTTAATATAACATGTCTCTGCCTTAACTCAGCAAGAAACAATACAACAACAAAAGAAAAGAGACGTCATCGTATGAAATTTTGTGATACTAGTTTTGTCGTGCTAGTATCTAAGATGCCGTATAAATACCGCATCTATTTAATTTATGTGGATGTTACGAAAGAACATCATATTGTTTGACGGACCGGCATTACCCGTGTGTCTCCTGTACGCGTGTATAGCGAATGCATGTAATATAGGCTCTCCCTCAGTCTTATCTGCACTGACACACATACACTCTTTTTGTCGCGACGTATTTTCTAATATATAAAAACGAATGACGTACGTGAATGACACTAATCACGACACTTGAAATATGTACAGGATTTGTGAAATAAATCAAATGATGAATTAAAATTACAACTGTGTTTTCGTTTTGAGACGTCTCTTCTATTGGGTACTTGGCTTTTAACTCAAAGAGAATACTTGTTAGTTGCGAAATGAACAAATGACATAGGACAAGGGCTAATAAAGCGAGTGAACAAGATTGCCTATTATCCGAATAAAATGACTGAGACCTAAAAAATAATTTCTGGATTTCAGTGAATTTAATATCAACACTTTGACCAACGAATTTAATATCAACACTTTGACCAAATCAACAGTAAACCGCCACCTTGTTGTATCTAAATCATGATCTCTGCACTCACCAGATGGCTCTTAATTAATTAAACTTTCATCAAAGAAGCAACAGACCGCAATCTGGTGAGCAATGAGATCATGAGGTTTGCGGCCAATGACGGGTGATGTGTGCTGCGGCAATTGTTTTGTCGGTTTTTCGGCTATTTCAAATACGCTCCCTCTATTAGGTAAAATAACCTTGTCTGTTGAAACTATACTAGTCTGTTTTCAGGTGAAAAGTAGATAAAAATAATTATTTTTCAAATATTATATTATTTAACCAGCAATAAGGAGGAAAAAAATGCGAGAATGAAGGTTACGGTAAGTAGATTAATTAGTCTTATGGTGTCAGGCTCTTTTGGGAATGAAAGACTCGACGACCGAAGTGGTGGGTCAACCAATTGGGAAAAGTGTGGAGTCCAAAAAAGAATTGAGGGGCAAAAACCCTCCAACCACCACCGCAAATTGAACCCTGGCACCTATTTGGCGCGTTGACATTTTCTTGTTCGTCGAATACAAATACAACCCATAACAACGCGGTTTTAACCCAGTTAAGTTCGTAAATGCTCATACAGAATGCTTTATAATTTATGGCAGTTGAAATGTGACAAAAGTCGCAGCTTGAGCCCTGCCCTTCTTTCGATTGTGCTCATTTAGTGCATCGTTTCGTGCGCCGAGTTTTTTTTTTTTTTTTTTGGAAGCCCATTCGCCATAATGAAACGTAAGAATTGCTAGTGCCTGCTCTGATGGAATAAAACATGATTCAGTATTCATGTCTGGGCTATTCTTAAAGTCAACAATGACACGGTGGTCGGTTTATATTGTGCCCAATTAACCGAACTTTTGAGCTGCGAACAGAGGTCAATGTATCCAATAGGTGTCAATAACTGTGTTGTGTAATCCTACGCATGAAATATTAAATGTGTAAGCTTATACCACTCATGTTATCTGTGCGTACGAATTAGACAATTTGGATAGCGAATCATTGTTGCTAAAAATATAAATTTTCCACAATTAAATCTAGGTAATCTCAAACTCAAATTGTTATTTTTTTAAGTGCATTATATTAGCTTTTTGGCGTTCGTGGTAAATTTATTAGCTTTTCTCATCGCAGTCTTCATGTAGACTTCGGAAACCTAGTTCCACGATAAAATTAATTTCTGATCCAGAAGTGCACAAATTGCCATGTCTGAATTCGGTTTGCGCAACATCCCCCTCCCACGAGTAACGCAAACACGGCTACATTCTGATCAATCAATCACATGTGAATGAATGTGCTAGCCCAGTGTGACTAAATTGAAAGCACCCCAACAGTAGACCTACTTTTAATGATGTTCAGGGGAAAAAAAATATAGCGGCTATTGGGAGCAAGTTTAGTCGGTCGTTTTGGCGTTTGCGTCGGTTGGCTATATATACCCTCTGTATATCAGTAATGGTTGTCAAGGTTTTTTCATTGAACAGAAATCTGTGTATAGAAATATTTCTCGTAAACTATCGATGTCTGGGGACGGCGATATGCCGATATGAATTGTTTTCGTCTTATTGATAGGACTTCGATGAGTAACTATGAGCGTACCGGTACATCAAGGAAAATTTGACCCAGTCCCTGTCCGATTGAACGTTTATCTGAGAGGTCACTGTAAAGAACACAATTTCTTTTTAAATTGGAAAACAGAATGTCATTGACTTAGTTTCAGTAAAAATATTACAAAATGTCCTGGAAGGTGCTGTTTACACGATTATACACTTAAATTCCACGGAATTTTCAGCGCCGTCATTGTTCATTTTAACAACATTACGTGCATTCTTCTTAATAATATCGTTAAAATATTGCTTAAAAGTTACACAACAATGAGAAACAGCGGTACAATTTTCCCAACCCCAAAAACCGGTCGAACAATTACATTTTTGTGAATAAGCTATGCGCTTTGAGGGCCGACCGTAAATCCGCTCGCAAATACAGAAGATATGGTTGCTGATCAATAGAAATATTAAAATCGAAATGGGGTTTGCACAGTTGCGTATTGGGACATTATGCGAAGCAGACGCGCGCTTGATTCATTTGTTTCGTCGTGTTCGGAGCTCGATGCTCGGAGGCGAAGGTCGGAAACACAAATTGCCAGGGCTACGACTTACATATGGGCACCTCCCATTGTCACTAGATGGCGTTAATGTCGTCAACCTTTGCCCTCGTTTTTTATTGTCCATTTCAATATTATGGCATTTTTTGTGTGCACTAGTTTTGACAAATAGTAATATATTTCTGGTGCCAAAACAAACAATACAATGCCCTGCTATCGAATGCTTTATGATTATTACACAATTTTGACAAGCGCCACCAGCGACAGCATTTGGAACCCTAATATCTGAATGTTATTCTGTAAGCTTTAAGGCAAGTAGCCAATACGAGTGGCGGGTGTCGCCTTTTGTCGATAATTAAAAGTCTGTTGATCCTTGGGAACTATTACAATCGAATTGGGTGGCGTTCACTTTGTTGGTGTTTCGGTTAGATGCGATAGGCGTGCGTCATTGGCGGAGTGACAAAAATTCACAACGTGCCTCCGACCAATTATTGCAATCGGATCGCAAATGAAAATTGGGTGCAAGCGCCCGGGCGGGACAACCTATGCTAGAAACTACGCTCTGGGCACAGCGTGCATTACGCGTCCCATCAACTAAAAAAATATGTATATATATATATATTTAAGGATTTATTTAATAAATATTAAATATAATTTATTATAATTTATTAAATATATTTAAGGTTATTGGTCTTCAGCATAATTGTTATAAATTTATTTGTACTAAATGAATAAACCTGAACGTCTTTACATTAAATTACATTACATTTCTTATAATGTAGTAGTGAAGAACAGTTAACTGGCCCGTCAACGCCCCTTTTGCAGTCTCTTGCTGGTCAAAGGTCCCGGGTTATCTGAGATCAAGGGTCACTTTTAGTCTTGAGTCACTTTGGGTCAAGGGTCACTTTGGGTTTTGAGTCTATTGATGGTCAAAGGTCCCGGGTCATGCGACCATGAGTCATGCGGTACTAGTATCACGATGGAATTCAGCGGTCAATGGTCAGAGCCTCACGTGAATCGTTGGAATTGATGGAAATTTCTAAAAGTCCAAACGTTTGGTCTACGAATTCCAAGAGCGCATCGATAAATTGGTCAACCGCCATCGACAGTCATACGTTGTTGCAGCTCTGGAGAAAAGTGTGTTCGCAGAATAAAAGGAGATACCTACGATGGAGAACGCAAAAGACAAGATGCCCGCGATGGAATTCAATTTTGAGGTAAGTACTAATTAGGAAAAATATTTATATCTTTAGAAAAAAGATGTGGGGTGGCAAACGAGTTAATTCATTACGCTAAATTCTCACTAGTACGATATTTTTTTGAAACGGCTTTTGGAATTCTCAATTAATTCTATCATCATGTATAGGCCTATTCATTTAAAAAATAATGTTGGAAAATTTATCATCAAGCTCAGTGCGGACGGGGCGGTCCCAGTTTCGATTCCCGGCGTTGTCGATCTTGTGGTACTGATGAAAAAAGCGAAAAAAAATAAAATGGTACGATACGCCTAGCTCCGCGGATAAATGTATACGGTGCCGGTGTTCCCGGCTCAATATTTCATTTATTCGATCCTGTGGTACCGGTGAAAAATCATACATTAGGACCAGCTCAGTGGGTATAGCGGTCGGGGCGGTCCCGGCGTTGGTGATCTTGTGGTACGAATGAAAAAGCGAAAAAAAAAATGGTACGATACGCCTAGCTCCACGGATAATGTATACGGTGCCGGTGTTCCCAGGATCGATTCCTGGCGCAGACTTTCATTTATTCGTTCCGGTGGTACGGTGAAAAGCGAAAAATATATTTCGTACATGGTGGGTTAGGTTGGCTGAATCTCAATGTATAGGCCTATTTATTTTAAAACGCTATTGACGATAGTCTGCTCGATGCCGGCGGCTAGACCTAAAAATAAATAAACGAAGTCTTCACTACCATATGCGATACAATACAAATGTCATGAATGAACAAACAGTAAACCGTCGTCAACACCCTAAATTTGGAGAAAAAAAAAATGTTTGAAAAAAATTATAAATAAATAACACGGTTCGCTGTGGCCTATTAATTTTAATGTAAATTATATCAAGACGTTAGACCAGTGGAATGATGATAAAACGAGATTGTAACACAATGCAAAATACCGGCCATATATAGGCCTATTAATTTTAAAAACGTAGAAAATTTAAAGACACTATTGGCACAACGATAGTCTGCTCGGTGTATACCGAGGATAAGCGCTGACGGTTAAACCTAAAAAAAATAATAAAAAAATTACTACCATTTGCGATACAATACAAAGTCATGAATGAACATTTGTGCGGCCTCTGTGGTTCAGTATCTATGCGCATAGACTACTAAGCAGGTGGTCCCGGGTTCGATTCCCAGCGCAGGCTTTCGTTTATACGATTCTGTGGTACTGGCCCCTTATATATCGTCGCAGCAACGCAAGGGGTACAATAACATCCTGTAGTATTATTCACTACAGTGATCCGGAATAATAATAAAACAATAAAAATAAAAAAAAACCGTAAACCGTTTGCAGCACCCTAAATTTGGAGAAAAAAAAATATATATATAAATAAAATCATTCGCGGTTCTCTGTGTCCTATTAATTTTTTAATGTTGCGATCTCCTTCAACGTCTTCTCACTGGTCCATTGTATTCATATAATTCACATTTACATATTTATTGTATATTTCAATTTCCAATGAACGTTTGTAGCCATTTTTTTAAATTCACCACATCGCCTAGTGCACTACAGGATTACTGCACCTTTGTGTCTCTGTAGAGATACGCGAGTGGGGCAGGGAAGGGGATTGGCAGCTGGAATACCCAGACTGCAGGATACAACCCTAAGCTCTGGACTTCCTAATGGAAGCTCAGGCTAACGAATAAACAAAAGCCTGAGCCGGGAATCGAATCCAGGACTGTATCTTTGTACGATGTCATCACTTTTTTTAAATCATTAAAACACATATAGCTCAGAGTAGGGTGAGGGGACAGTCCCAGGTTCGATACCTGGCTCAGATTCTTGTTTATTCAATCTTGAGGTGAGGGTTAAAAGAAATTTAAATTGTACAATGTTGCATATAGTTAAATGGCAGCAACATATGGTACAGGGTGCCGCAGGGTTGATACCCAGTATAGGCTCTCGTTTATTCGATCCGGGGTACTGGTGAAAAAATATTGCCTTAAGCAACACAAAGAGTACAGAATCCTGCAGTGATATGCACTACAGTGAGGGGAATTTCCCACAAAATAATAATAATTGAATGAACAGAAACTTGATTTTTTGCAAAATTGATCATGTACCAGTGTGAAAGTGTGTCTGAAATACATTATACCAAATCTTTGCTAAATGTTGACCGATTCTCTTGAAACTTGGTATAGATGTTTATCAACACATAATTTCTAAACTTTTCTAAAAAAACATATGCAACACTGGGGGACGTTACACTCCGACGGAAATATTGTCAACACACTGACATCTTGATTAAAAGCAGCTGACAGAAGGATTGCAAAATTATGATGCAATTTTTATGAAAAAGCGGCGATTTTTAAAAATATTCCTGAGAAAAAAATAATTCAGAATTAGTATAGAGATGATAATCAACGTGTGGAAACACCTGACAAAAGAGTGCCTATGCTAAAGAAAGCAGTTGGTTAATGGACGTAAAATTTGTTTAGAGGCACAAGCACTAAAGCGTCTATGTTCCTGCAAAAAAAAAAAAATAATAATAAAAATAAATAAAATTGAGATTATAAACTTAGTTACAATTAGTATAACTAGGTTGTATAACTAGGTTTTTGTCAAATTTCAAAAAGCATTTGGTAATTATTTGCTTAATTTATAGTGAAAACAGTTTGGTCACCCTTTTTTATAGGTGTATACTTAATGGATTGCTAATAATCATGTTTTTTTCAATAGGTAGATGGAATTGACAATATCACGATTGAGCTGGAGTGTGAGAGATTTACGACCAAGCGATCAAAATATGAAGTGGATTCTTCCTCAGTAAGTGTACAAAATTTTAATTAAAAAATAAAGAAAACTAGGTAAATTCCAAAAACTATCAGGTGTTTAAATAAATTAAAGTTTATAATAAAATGTAGAAAAAATCATATGTATGTGAAAGAATAACATGTATAATAGAAACAATATTTACAAATGAAAAGGATTAACCATGCTTTAGATACTATGCATAGAAAATGCAATAAGCACAATTATTCAATAATAATAATAACTATGCCCTGCTTCATAAAATAATTTTTGATGAAAAAAATACCTCATGTTAAAATGTTTTTGTTACTCATTATAAGGCTGACATTATTTTTTTTTTTAGATTCATCCAAAAGATTTGACACCGATGCATAAAAGTCCTGAGTACTATTTTTTAAATATGCCATTGGAGTTGCTGTATATTATTGGACAATTTTTATCTAAAGAAGATATCCAGTCAGCTGCCAAAGTGTTTAAGAGCTTTAAGGATATTTTCTTAATTCCTGCATACTGGAGAGGTGTCATCATAAATATTGCAGATGAGATGAAGGAGCCTGATACTACAAATTTAGCTGTTAAACATAGGGCAGAAGCTTGGGTACGTTCGCGTGTGGAAATTGAATTTGCCCTGAGAATAATTGGAGTATCGCAAATTACTCTACTGGAGGACAATTATACAGATGATGATTTTGAGTATTTGTGCAAGAGCGAGTGGGGTCAAAAACTAACAGACATTGACATATATTGTTGCAATCTCTTTAGTGACAATGTCTTGATACTCTCGGCTCAGCTCCCAAAACTCAAGAACCTTTACTGCCATTATGGAAGAAATTATGTTGGCTGGGCAGATGACTTGGACTTTTGTCAGCCTGATTTTTCCATACACTAAGTCTAGTGTTGACACATTGTTGAGCATCAAATGTGACTGAAACTGCAGATTCACCCAGATTTGTATTTTGTTTATATTCTCATACTATGTTTTACAACATTTTATAATTAAAAATGACTTTTGCTTTTTTTCTTATTTATTTTATTTTTATTTATTTTTAATTAGTTTTTGACATTTTTTATTTGTTTGCATTCTCATATCATTAAAATTATATTTTTGACAAAACTCTAGCTTCTTGTCCTAGTGTTAGTGAAATTATGACTGAACATCTATATGACAGTCTTTTTTTTTCTATAGCATTAATGAGCAGACTTTAGACAAAAAGTAAGAAAAGATAGAAAAGCAGTATATTATGTATACTAATGTTTTATTTTCATAGCCAAAATACAAAGCATTCAATAAGAAGCATAGGATTTGCCAATGCATACTTCAACCAATCAGTCATATTAGCACATATAAAGTCAATGTCTTTATCAGTAAGTGGCGCATTTTCAAAATAGTCAGCTATACATGTTTTGAACAGAAGATCTTTGCCACGCCCAAGATCTAATGTGAATTCAATTTGACGTATAACCTCAAAACACAATTCATGAGGAGTCATTCGACTATGTACAGGACATGTCTGATTTACACAACAATCAAAACATTCATTATACAACTCATTTTCAAGCTTTTGAGAATTCTGCATGACATACATGTGTAAAGCGTTGAAAAATGCCGCACACATATATTTCTGGTTTGTTGTGAGATCATCAGTGTATTCACAGTCCAAGAAATCTGTGGTAAGCTTTTCAACACGAGCTTCCAGGGTTAGACATGACTTCTTATACCTTATGTTGTAGGAGTGCTTGAGCCATGCACATCTGTTGGACTTGTACTGATCAGGACTGCTTTGTAGAGGACACACTAGATGGTATGGGTATTCATGACAGAGTTCACATCTTCTGTCTGGAAGCAGATTCCGTATGGATGCCATAAAGTCATCCCAGACTTGCTGGCTTTCATGTTCAGTATCAATCAGTGCTTGTTCCTCTTAAATAATGAAAATAAAATAAAAGAGTTGTTAGTTAATTGATCAGTACATATACTGATGTTTGTAATACAGTACACTTCGGTTAAAGAGAGCAGTGCATACCTTTTGTGAATTCCCTCTTTAGTCTTTTTGCTGCATGAGAAACTCCCTCAGAATAGTTAGGCCTCCAAAACATTGTTGAATAATTTACTGTCTGTAGGAGAATTGACTGGCTGTGAAGACTGCTTCAGGTAGGAATGACTAAGGGTAACTGAATGGTATGTCATAAAACACAGTAGCACATTGTGAGTATTCACAGTCTTACTTCTGTGTAACACAACTGTATGACGGTTTGTACAGGAGTCTTTCACACTTGCACAGGATCAGAGGTCATATTTTGTAAAACATGCCTGTAGGAGTTCATGACTTTGACCTAATACAGACTTTGTAGGTTGAACTCAACCAGCTCCAATACAATGGGTGGATTAAGTCAATATCCTGCGTCACCTATTGTCACAGATGGTACTGGAAGGAACCAGTTCTCAAGACAATGAAAGTATCTAGGTTATTCAGTGACTGCCCAAGTTCTAGCTAGATACACACAAAAGCTCTCAAGAAATCAAGAGAATAATCACAACAAGTAACACACACATATTTAGTCATTTTTGCAATTTAATACAGTAAGGAATACAGATTTATGGCAGACAGTCGACGGAGCTTCCATACAGTTGAGCATCAATATGTGAAGAATTGGCTTTCAAAGCTTCCCAATGGTTCATAGTCAGATTTATCTGTGTGCCCACCAACCATATGCACTGCTTACAATTGTAATAGTAATCCTGTATCTTGATATATTTTAGACCATTAAAATTTCCAACAGAGATGTATCTTCTCTCTTCTTTATGAATTTGGGCCATTTTCTTTTCAATATTGTCAATCATGTGTGGTTCAGGAGATGAAGGAGGAGAAGGGTCCAGATCAGAGTCATCCTCAATATCAATCCTTGTATCTTCTACAACAGATCCATTCAAAGACACATAAGATGGTGGTCCAGGCATCTTCAGTATAGGCTTAGAAATGTACTTTTGCACAAGGTTTGATGAGGCTCCTCCAGGGTGTGGGTATCTTGCAGCAGAATCAGTTGTTTTGGGTATGCTTACATCATGGCAGTTAGCATATGTAGAATCCATCTTCAGGTGTGAACTTCTAGGCCAATCAATATAATCATTGCCCTCAGATACGGCATCTTTCCATACAGAGCTTATGCCTCTGTTTTTTAGTGATGGGCAATCATAGACATTTGAACAGTTCTGCATTTTGTGATGGCTTGATATCAAGATAGTGGTTGAAAAAGTCAAATTGTTTGTTATTTGGCATGTATTTCTTGAACAGCTCACGAGTAACTAGTTTGGCATTGAATGACTGATTTGAACATCAGCAGCTTCTTATATAAAAAAA
>JAUJYS010000663.1:0-21282 GCA_033995665.1 Melogona broelemanni
CACAACAAAACAAACAAACAACCGCACTTTTTTTTTTTTTTTTTTTTTTTTTTTACTTAAGTCCTCTCTTTATACACATTTTTAAATCAATAAAATTGTATTTTTTTTTTGCTCTCATACAAACTGATGACATTTAATAATAATAGTCTCCTGTCAAAGCTCACCAGCCAAAAACATACATGATGTACTAAATTATACCTTTACAGCATTGTCTTCCACTACTCGATCAGTAAAAGGCAAATCTTTGGATAAGTTGTCACACATTCCAGATTCACATTTCATCCATCACATGAAATCACATCTTGGCTACAAACAATTGTCACATTGAGACGCTGAGAAAGTTGAAGAACACAAGTGTCCCAACTGTCTCAACGGGATGGCTAGACATTTTTGTCGTCGCCTCTCAGTGGAAGAATATCTCCGATCATTCTAAAATCGTGTGGCAATGGAATGATGACATGACGGTATGGGGATATTAACGGAACATAATATATGTATACATCAATATATACATATGGAAACATGTATTCATTAAACTATTACACCTGGGCGTAAGTTCCAACATCACAATCTCCAACTAGGAACAAAAAATATTAGCAATCATTCAACACAACTAAAACTAGAAGGCAAAATAAGTCGATGAAACACGGAAAATAAAAATAAACTGCTCATACAAATTAAAATTAAAATTTTTGCTTGATTTTCAGTTTACTAAAAACAACCATCGAAAAATAACACACCTAAAATGATTTTGCTGAAATAAGTTGTTCAATATTTCATAGTTCCTATTATCAAATTTTGTAGCTTTTAAGGTAATTGTTTTTAATTGTTGTGAAACTTTTTAACACAAATGCCATAATTGGAGATCAGATTGTTTTACGTGCTACCTTTTCATTTCCAAACAAAAGACAAACTAAACACAAATATCCGAAATTTGCAAAATCTCGTTTACCAAATTGGTTGTGCATATGAAAAGAACTTTTGAAAATCGAACAATTTCTTTTACAAATATAATTATAATAGGAACATTCTAAATGCATAAACATGTCTCAAAATATGTAATTTAATATATATTATTTGAATTTTATACTTTTGGTAAATAATAAATTTTTCAGTACATTTTGCATTTTTCAATGTCAATTTTTTTCACACGCACAACAACTTGTTAAACAATTTTGAAAAGTAATCATTTAAGCAACATTGTAACCACTTGTAAAATACATACACACAGGATTCGAAACATAATATGTATGTCTGAAAAATGAATAAGATATTATTGCGCTTACATTTCTTATCACGATGCACCTGTACACGAGGGGGTCAAAATCATTACAATTGTAAACTACAAAAACGGTTAGGTGTATTTAGCAGCCTGATACCTGTACGTTGCAACTCCTGTGTTGTCATAAACATACAGGAGAAGGAGTCTGAACAAAGGATGACACAGCCAGTTTTTCTGTCAAACCATTTTCGTAGTTTACATTGGTTGCGCGACGCCATCACCTTATCGAACTGAACGTCCATTACGTATTTGGTTTTGCTTTGGAACAAAAAACATAAGTAACGGAAATAAAATAACGTGAAAACGTCCTGCATTCGTGTGACTGGTAGATAAAATATCTTGGCCTCTAACAATTAACTTTGAGAAAACCAGAATATATTGTACATTTATGGGCTTTCCAGAATCTACAAATTTGTCAGTCTTACCATGTTTAATATAAATATTAGCGACGTAAGAAAAGTAATTCGATAATTAACACATGTAGAACGCCGAGAAATTCGATAGGAACACCGAACACCTTAAGGCAACAAAGACCAATTCAAGTGCAGGCCAAATACAGCGTGTGCTTCTGAAAAGCTTCCAACGATTTCTCCATTCAAGCCATGTGTGATGTGACGAGATTGTCACGAGTTGAAAATAATGTTTATAAAATTTATTTGACTACTTTTAATTATCTCGTATAGTTAAATAGGGAACTGGCACTCACAAGTACGAACACGTGGGAAATAACATAATATTTGGTGTAAATTTCACAATCATTGATAACCTGTTCACCTGTAAACTAACTCACATATATCGTTTTCCCCAAGGCCAAATTCTGATGTAATTTTACAGCATTCCACCACTAGATGTTGCTCTTTGTTCTAGCTAGGACCAACTGGAAGGCACGCCAATTTACAATCGTCTGTATAACACAAGCCTTTTAATTAAAATATTGGCTCCGGCTTGAACAAGCCAAAATTAGCTAATGACTAGATGAACATTACCAATGCACACATATAACTTTTTAATTAGTAATGTTGGGATAATTTTCCTCACTTTAAAGAAAGTTGTAGGCAGAATTCTTATCGCGACGCACGTTTATACAATATTGTATACAATATTCATATTTAGCATCAGAAATAGTTTGACGAGAAGGTTTCGTATTCGAAATGAAACTAAAGATACAAAAATATCATCAGCAGAAATGAATTTTGACCGATTCAGTCATTTCCAAGCCCGTGTAAGCTAGTAAGCCATCGCGACAAAATGGGAAACATTTATGGAGTTGCAAATGACATTAAAAAAGAGCGCACACGATGGAGTATCCCTGCCACAACAGTCGTAAACAAAACTTAACCGTTATCACACCCAATGCATTATTCCATTTAGCTTCGGCAAACAAAAACAAAAAATTAGTTCACGACAAGCGACGACAGCCAGTACTAAATACACAACCACTCTTTGAAGAAGCAAGACCTTCAATCTTAAAGACTTAAAAAACAATGAGAGAGAGAACCTGGGTATAATGTCTGATTTTAGTGATGACAAAGCTATCTCTAGCCACTGTTGAAGTCACTTAACTTAAATATTCCAAGAATTGGATCCACGACTGTTGTAGTAGAACTTCCTAAACACTTAGACTAGCTTCCAGTCCCAATTGGACATATTAAAAAAAATGTTCATGGGATGTCAGCGGTCATTCACAGTCATCAAGTCAGGAGATATCTATCAACAATGGGTCGATATAGCTGGGTCATCACTTCGTAGAGTCAAGATTCGATTAATCTGCTCACCTGCCACTGGAGTAGCTCCGGACATTATTCCCAAACACGGAGCTACGTCAACAAATGGCAGTGAGCTGCCTAAATATATTCTTATATATATACATTTTATACTGTATATGTATAGAGGAGGAGGGTGTATCTGTAATATATACACATACACAGTATATTATTGGTATTTTAACGGAGCATACAGCATTACTTAAGAATCGACTGGACAATCGATGAAACACACTACACTGAAGCACCTTGCATACTTTTTTTTAATGCTCCGTCCTGAAAAGACTTGTACAGTACCTCGCAATAATGTACACTCATGTCAAGGTATTCTGTGCAATGTGTATTTATCTGTCTAACTTTGTCCAAAGCTCAGTGGTGGACAATTCATTTTTCTATTTTTAAACGTCATGCTTAATTAGCATCCCTAGTCAGGTTTAACGAGAAATCTTTTGAACAAATAAATTCATTGTTATTCTATCAATTTGATGTACCTCATATTTGGAACCAGTTTATATTATAATAAGTCTTAACTAATTCTACATTGTTGGTGCAAATGTGAGAATAGGAAAATAACATGGGGGGTGTCACAGGAAGGCTGATGAAAAGGTCGTTATATTTGTTTAGATAAGAGATATAGTTTAAATTTTGTTGTTGAGAATAACATGGAGTACAACGGAAATATGGTACTAAAAAAATTTGAAGGTTTAATCAATTGAAAATAATATTTGATTTTGCTAACGACCATTATTACTAGCAACATGAAGTTGAGTTAAATTCACCAGTTTTTGACTCCAGTGTGCCATTATTCTTTTGTCAAGGTCCACAAGCCTAAATTCACAAGGAATTCAAACAAAAATGGTTATTTGGTCGATCAACAAGAAACTCGATATTTGAAACTTTTGCAAAACGATCGACTAGAGAAGCTTCACACTTTTCAAGAGACATCTTGTGGGCATTTAGGCATGTGGCTCACAAAACTTAATTGGCAATGATCGCATATACTAACAGCGAATATTTTTTTTTGTGAAATAACATTTTTTCTCTTTAAAACTCATATTTTTGTTTTTATGTAGAACATTTTTTAGAAAAAACGAAAAAAATAATAGAAATATAGAATTAAACAATGGGAAAGAAAAAATAAAATATCGGCCCCATAATTGGTTACGATGTTACCGGAAAAGGTTTGGAAACGCAAAAAACAAATTTGGGAAGCATCAATTTGAAACATACATACTAAAATGATATTTAACTGAAGAGGATAGGAGCCTTTTTTTTAAATACGATCTAAGATTACAGGTGTATCCCTGACCATTGCCGTAAAAACATCCCAAATGGTCAGGGATACACCTGTAAAGTTGTAAACTTTGATCATATTAAAATGAGCTCACTTGTTAAAACGAAACGCCATGAAAATAAAACAAACATCTTAAATTTGTTTTTATGAATGAGCGGGTTCAATCGTCTCCTCAAATACTAAGTAGTCATTTTATAATGTGATTCAAACGCCTTCTTTAATGAACCAGTTTTCCTGAGATAAATGCTTTCTGATCATCGATTTTCTAAGATCACTGTCATGAAAATATCATCTCAGGAAGATGGTCATTCCTGAGCACAAATTAGCCAAGACAAGCCCCATTTGAGTTGAACTTTTGAGAGCCTGAATATTCCAAACCTAAAACTAGAAACATTTCATGTTGAAACAAGCCCATGTTAATTGTTTAGGGAAAAAAAATAAAAAATTGTGCGGTGGGTTGAAGGGCAGTACTGGAATAATAACTTTAGCCAGTGGCGCCATGCGGCGGCACTCAACGGCCGCAAGTATATTTTTACGACAGATTACGAGGAAGGTAAAGACGGGATATTTTTTTCAAGACGGGATATTTTTTTAACGAGCACAACAGAACACTGATTCAGTGCAAAACAATTAATGAAAGATCTAGGTGGTCAGCAGGAAATATATACTAGCTATTAAACTGTTTTGTGTGAGTGACAAAGGCAACAGGGTAGGGCTACCTCATACGCAAGCATGAACAGAAAGAAATCGCAATTTAAATTAAATTTGCCCAGCTTAATTAAACAAACAAAACTTGTGACCACTGAATCTCTTTGAGACTGATACATTGCATTCTTGCTTCTGATTACCACTTCAATTAATGGCATTTAGCACTAACAATATCATAATAAATAATATAATTGTTTACACTTTTAACAGTATATAAAAGCTGCAAACAATAAAAAATGCTCAATCACATGCCCACAAGGTGGCAATATTCGCTACTCTTTTCCAGAAAAGCTATAAACCAACATCCACCTGGCTGTTCGCAATGAAATTGAGCTTATCCAAATAACCAAACAATTTTTTTATATATGTATTCATGTCGCATATCGGCATGGAAGCAAAAAATATTAAAATTTTAGATAGAAATAGAAAAGTTTAGCAGGAAGAAAAGACTTGTGGGGAAATAAATATTTACTGTAATTGAAAAATATATGACTGCATAAAGCTTAGATACAAAGAGTGCAGAGGGGACATACTAGTACATCTCGTGAATTACTGAAGATAAACAATAACCACCAAAGAATGTTTTGCAGAAAGTTGGGAAATTAAACAAAAATTAGAAAAACAATATACAGACATGAATAACAACTGTATGTTGTATATGTATATCTTGTAATATTGTAAATATGTGCACGCCAACCCATAGCACATTTTGAAATTGTCATAACACACAGTAAATTCGAAATGAATTATGATGGCGAAACAGATAAGAAAACAAATACGATGTAATAGTGGGAGTGAGGTAGAAAACACATTGTTCATAGTTTCGTTTAGTTACGAGCAGTCTTAAATAAATTAAAATCAATTTGAGAAAAGGCAGTCTAAATGTGTTAATGTGCAGCACCTTTGCATCCACCAAACTAATTCGTAAATAAACCGAACTATTTCGCAAGAGATTCTCTTTGTAAATAACATATGGCAAAAAAAATTGAAGTACTGGGAACAACAATTAAAGACCCCCTTGCGAAATTTTGTTGAAATAGTCGTAGGACAATTTCTTACATAGTTGCAATATAAGAGGAACAGGACACCCATGAAGGAGTTAACATTCGCATCATTTGGTTACCAAGTTGTCGTTCAACCATATTATTTGGGATTTTATTATTGGATTGGCAAGTCTACCAAGCCACTTAAAAAGAAAAACAAAGGCAACATTGTGGAAATTCCGTGATGTTGACAACTTAAATTTTAAGTAACTGGTATGGACCCAATAGAGTATGCCAACTGGGTGTGGGGGGCATCAAATCTAAAGAAGGCACACTGTGTTCTTAGGTCAAGCTTTTCTCAATACAACCGGTAACCATACCAATAATAGTCTAACGTAAAAGTATGTCGAATGGGACACACTGTTTTGTACTATTTTTCATAGATTTCAACTTGAAATTGGAAGAATAATTGTTGAACAGACTCATCTGTGAGAAACGAAATGGAATTAAAGAGAATCCGACAAATCTCAATAAATATTATTAATGCTACGATGGCAAAGAAAAACAAGGTAGGAAACCTGTTGTAAAAGTTCACTTATTTTCTGCCCAAAAAAAATACATTTCCAGGGCAATAGCAGCATTTGCCATTCTTCCAGACTCGTGTACTTTGATTCTAAGATCTTACTTGGTTGCAGACATTTCTTCTTCGTGATGAGAGACAGATGGAAATCCGGCTCTAATGGCCAATTTTTCAGACAAAAATGCTGCCAACGTTGGGCGCTGCTTGTTACATTTGGAGCCATCGCTGCCTTCCACAACCGACGCACTGTGGTGGCGGGGACGATTTCGCTTCTTTTTGGTGTGTGTCTGTTTGCTCGACAATGCCGAAGCCATCCAGCTGCCAGAGCTAGTAGAGTCCTGAATTTAATAGAGCATGAGCAAAAATTTTAATTAGACCAGTTCACCAGCATCTAACCGGTTCAGCGATTTAACTTATGTGCATCGTATGCTTGTGATTTTTTTCTTGTGCTCTATGACATATTAATTTTATGTATTCATTATATGTTCTCTGCATTTGAAATGGAGATCTCTACATATTAAAATAGGTTCCCCAAATTGTAACATTTTACAACAAGCAAGGAGTATTCGTTTTGGCCATCAGATAACATCAGTCATACTTACAGCCGATTTACTCAATGATGGGAAGTCAGACTCTTCGAGACGAAAATCCTTGGACTTTTTGCTTGAACGGGATGGACTCGAATTCTTTTTTCTGAAAAAAATTTAAAGAAAATTAGTTGAAAAAGATTTTTTTAGTACTTTGTGGCCTTTACAAACAGCTAAAAAAATCCAGGAGTTTCTTTGCCTCTTATAAAAAGGTTTACTATGATACAAATTTTACAAGGTGAAACTGGGGAAAAAAAAAAAAAAAAAATTGTCATTTTCTTTGCCTGTTATTAAAAGGTGAAACGCGCATCAATTTTACAAGGTGAAATAAGATTCAATTTTAGCACTAAGTCAATTCTTCATAACACAATTTTTTGCAGACAGATAAAACTATCAGTGAATTGGTATGTACGCTGCAGTATGTAACGTCAGTGTTACCAAGAAAATTCATGGTTAACTTACTTTGAGTAGCCATGCATAAACGGACAGGTAAGTCCCTTGAAGCACGACCCTTCTTCCCAAAATCTGCAGGTAATCGCACCCAAATCATGTGAGAATTTACAGTCAGTTCGCCTGCAGTTTCCCTCCATAAAGAAAGTACAGGGTCGCCTTTGTCCTCTGAGTTCTGAAAATATGAAAGAGCCAAGGGCAGATTGATTAAAACAAATGCAAATGAAACATTATTTTTCGTTGTAAAAAGGGCATTACAACACGAGCAGGAATGTCCTTACATGAATTTTAAATAAGTGTATGGGTTAGCGGGAAGAACCATTGGTCCATACCATGTTATCACGCTCTCTAATATTTAAATACAGTGTAGAGACCGATAATTAATTTTCTGTTTTCCCTGTGTGCTATTGGACGCTCTGTTGCAACAATGACGCAACAATTCAACTTACTTGTCTTAATTGAGTGTCTCTTAAGAACAGGTTGCATGCTAGAATGCCTTGTGCTGTGACTGATCCACTGCTCCTCCAGATCGGATGAAAATACCACTTTGCCTTTGGGTGTGAAGGGTACAACTCTAGCTGCTGCTTCCAGTAATCTAGAATCGGCCTACAATTATAAACAAAATAGTGTCACTTGTGCCCATTACTAAAAACTAAAAAACAGTAATCTAGAATCGGCCTACAATTATAAACAAAATAGTGTCACTTGTGCCCATTACTAAAAACTAAAAAAGCATTGCTTAAATTGTTTTCATTTTTAACAGATTTAATAAAAATCTGATACAATGCATCCACAAAAATGCCGTAATAGATTTGTAAATTTAAATTACGTGTCAATTTTGAAAAAAAAATTACTCATGCTCTCAAACTCAAATTATTGCCCAATTGTAACTGTTGGCCTATTTGAAAACAATAAAATTGACAATTATATTCGAAATAATGGTAACATACCAAATTACAGTAATATGCAATTACAAAACAATTGCAAATTATAAAAGGAAAATTAACTAATTGAATTAAATAAATTATAAATTAGTGAAATAAAATCAGACAGGTACACTTTTAATTCGTTGGTTACAGAGAAACCAAAAAACATGAGATTTCGGCTGCAATATAAATAATCATAGTCACAATTAATTCGTTACATTGACAAAGGCATCACAGCCGAAAATTCTTGTTTCTTGTTTCTACTGTAACCGACAGTTTAAAAGGATCGAACTATCCGCACTTTATTTCACTACTTTATAATTTATTGTATTCGATCCATTAATTATAAATTGATTATATGTGTGGCGTGCATAAGCACCATCATCGTTTAACCAAATTATAATTAGATACACACAAATAGATACATACCGAAACATCATAGTTGCAGAATCCAGAAAAGGTATATATTGGTGGCTTGTAATCATCATCACCAGTGGCACATAACGCCAGTAACTCTTCTTGGGCATCATTCTCGTCATCCACATTCTGGCTCCAAGCAGCAAACACAGCCGACTCGCTGTCACGCTCTCCATTTATCATTTCGAGTTCCGGGCAGTCTTCATCCTCTTGGCCCTCTTCGTCGGGGCTGCTGGTTCCTTGGCACGAATCGCTGCTTGGCACAGACGAGCTCGGAAGCCACTCTGGCGACAAAGACGACAGTTCCCTGTGTCGATAATCAACGCCGGTACAATGTTGCGGGTGGTCCAAGTTGTCGTCCTCATTATTCTCGTCATCACTACACAGGTCAAGCTCCCTCATCTGATCGATGTCATCAAACAATTCTTCCTCTTCCAATCGGATCTCCTCCTTGAGCGATTTTAGTTTTTCTTCCGGGTCAGACTCCTCAGACATATCATTTGACACTGCCCAAAAGTCTCTTTCATCTGGCTCGATTGCATTACGTCGATGTTGGCTCCCTTCTTCTGAAGCAGCAGCAGCCTCTGACCAACGGCGAGATTCATCCTCATCTGTGCTAGTCAAAGCCCACAGAGTCTCTCGTAAATTGTCACAATTCTTCTCATAATGTTCTGTAACTGGACTTTTGAAACCACGGTTCGATAAATCTCGGAACAAGCTGCTTCCATCGTAGCCAAGTTCTGTCGACGCGATGTTCGTGTTCCATAAGTTGGTGTCAACTGAAAGTCCAACCCCCTGGAAGTACAACGACGGTGCCTGGTATAGTGGCATTAAACTGCTGGCATCATCAGTGTTAACGTTAATCGAGTTATTGTTGCAGTACGAAAGAGAGTAGCCCAAAGGTGTGTAACCATCTCTTTGACTGATATACTCAAAATTGTTGTCAGTACCAGCAGCTCGCCTACAAGTAGCAGCCAAGTTGTTGTTAACATTGGAGCTAATTATTGCAGCACAACTCGTTTCATCCATCAGATCTATATTATTAGCATTCTCCCAAGAAAGGGTATCCTGCGCTTCAGTCTGGCAGAACTTCTCCATATTAGACCGCAGCTTGAACTTCGGAATAAACAACGAGGTGGTGGCCGTGGCCGAGGTCACCTCTTTGGGATGGCGAGTTCTGGCTGCCACTGGATCTTGACCACGATAGAGCATGTACAACTGACACAGACGATCTCCGCCCACATTCACCCCACTGCGAAGTCTCAAAAGGCCATTCTCGGCTTGAGTAAACACCGGCCCATCATCCTCATGCCCTTCATCATCAACCCGCTTCACACGATCTCGGACCTCATTCTTTTGAACCTGGACCGCCGCATTTGGTGGTGGCGGGTCTCCCTCAGTGGTAATCTTGTTAGTGTCGCAATGGTCAGTTGCAGCAACCGCATCGTCACTGCTTGAAGTGCCATCCGAGTCTCTTGACCTCTGTCTGATTGGACGAAAATGTGTCTTGTCAGAAATGAGTAAGTTTTCTTCTTCCTCGCTGCCATCGGCTGCTCCTGTGGTTTGAGCATTTTGATCGGAACAACCATTTGAAAGGTCCTCACCAAAATGGTTGGTACTCGGAAGTCTGACAGAGTGGTTGACTGCCAGCGCTTCGCCATTTTGAGGTTGCAGAGATGGGCGGCGATGGGGTAGTACCTCAACAAAAAGTGACTCTCCACGATGGTACGTAATGGTACACTTTTTATTGCACAAAGCAGGCTCACTGCGACTGCTGCAACCTGGATCAACCAGACTGGCTCCACCAACATTACTCTCATCTCGGTCATCTGCGGTCTCCTTGTCGAGGTAGCTATCATAGCTGCGTGTCATCGTGTTGAGGTGCTCTCCACCATTCACCAAACCCCGAATCTCTTGATTGTGCAGCTGCCTATCATTAGGCCAACCGTCCCATGGGCCAGAAAGAGTAGTTCCAGTGTAGCCATCTGAAAGGCGTACACCCCATTCTAAGGCCATTGACAAATTGCATGCGTACGAGTCTGAATTCTGCTGTTCCAGTGTTTCATTGATGGAAGGAATGGGCAGACTGCCAATATTGTCCGATTCTTCGAGCTCCTCATCCATGTCAAAACTGCTGAGGTCTTCGCCAGTTAGTTGCAGGTATGGTAGCTCCTTGCAGGCAAACGTTCCAGGTGAATATTCCCAGCACAATGGATCCAGTGGACTTTCATCGGCAGCCCATACATCCAGGCGATTCAGTTGTACCCAAATGCTATTCAAAGCTAATTCTTTGGGGTCATTTTTCTCGGAGACAAATTCGCTATCCAAGTGCTTGTAACTGGGAATCTGGTCCACACCATCTCTGGCAGTGGACCCAAGCTCTCTGGCAGTACCGATGGCTCCCAGGACTTCCCACAAAGCATTAAGATTACCAACGGTGCCTGTAATGCCATGAGGCTTGGCATCTTTAAAAAATGAAATGTCATCAAATGCTTGAGGGCCACCATCAACTGGTGTTAGCCCAAAGAGGTTGCCACCATATTCAGATCCCTCTGGATTGGTCAAGTTAAAACAACTCTTCAAACCATACAATCCAACTTTTTCAAAATCCTGGGACCTGGTACCACTTTTCCATAAGCTGAATTCAGTCTTATTCTTATTTCCAGGTACAAGGTCAATGCTTTTATTTGAACCAATTTCTTCATTTTCGGTGATTCCCTTGACTCCATTGTCACCACAAGAGTTCCAGTTTTTTGACGATCCAATGTTATCTGTTTCATATGAAGCATTTGAACGTTGGTCAGGGGTCGAATTTTGATTGCAGGCCATGACAGAAGAATCTTCAGCAGTCACAGCATTGTGGTCTAATGACATGGACTTCATTTCTGAAAGTATATCCTCCTGTGTATGCTCATCGTCAGAGTTGCTAGACCAGATAGAAGCCAAACCCAAATTAAATTTTCCCTTCAACATCAGCAGATCCTCTTCTTCATCGCAAGTGTCTCCACCAGCTGTATCACAGCTGGAAACCTTATCACTTTCTTGGACATCTATCTCTCTGCACTCTGGAACCTCGCTCTGGGAGTGTGATGTGCTGTCTACTAGATGGAGAACTCCTTCTTCAGACTCTCCATCCTCAAATGAGCTATCATATCCCACCTCTGCAGGGATGTTGCTCTCACAGAAATCAGCAGTGACAGGCCAAAGTTCAGATCCATTAGCAGATGTTTTTGTTGGTTCTGGTAGACTGAATGGCGTTTTGCTTTTGTAGTGACATATTCGCTGCTTTAGTACTCGATACTTGCACTTGGGCACAATGAATGAGGGTTTGCCAGTTCCTCCATGATCTCGACCCAACTTGATGTGAGCTTGGTGATGGTGGTGGTGCGGCCGTGGAGGTTTGATTTGGCAGCGGCCAACCAATTTATGCTCGGCTGCAGGCTTCTTCTTGGTTGCTGGAACCCGGATGAAGCCCGAAGCTTCTTCTGTGGCAGGTACAGTGGCAACAAGACATTTATCAGTGTTGTCAACGCTGTCAGACTGAGTGGCAAGCAATCTCTTGCTATCCCACGCTGAGCACAGATTGTCGGTGCCTGGTACTGCAGAGTTGTTCTTGTTGCTCAAAGCAGCACCACTCAAGGCGGGGAAAGCTCCGTAGTACCTATAAAAAATAAAAGTTACTCAATAATTGTTTTTAAAAACATGAACAAGAATAGTTGATAACTAGTAAAAATTTAAATTATATTGACTTATTACATTGCCAAGGAAATCAATTTTTCTGGTGTGTGCTGAGAGGCGGGTCACTGTTAAATTGTGATAAAATTCTGCTTAAGTTTTTGATACTTTTGAAAGTCTGTGTAGCGTTTGGGAGCGTAAAGTTTCCGAGGTCTAATATTTTAAAGGGGCATTGTGTCGCCTAGGTATTTTGGTGATTCATTAAATTTTTAAGAGTAACCACTTTGTGCTTGTGTCGGGTATGCTCGTACGATTTTTAACCCCTACAGGCTTGCCATTTATTTTAATTTCATGTATTTTAATTAACCACTGGAACTATCGATTCCAATTGCCTCACTGACGGGCATATAAATTTAAAACTGGACGCATTTGATTGAGAAGACAGGAATAGAATAGTCGCGCTCTCTAAATTAGTAATTTCCATATAATTTAATTTCAAATTTCGATTTAAATTGTACTCACGTTCTATAATAAAGAAACAAACAATTTTAATTGGCAGGTAATAAACATAATGACTGTAAAATTTATTCCTAAGACAATGTCGCCCACAGGGTCAAGATTACTTCACAAAACTAAAAAGGCAAGGCCATTACGGCAAAATATAACACAGAAAATGATAACCCAACGAAAAACTCACTTTTCTGCCTGCTCAAGTACCTCCGAGGATCCAGAAACGACGACCAACCCTGGTGTCTGCTCTTCAGGAGATTTGGGGATCTCGGTCGTTCTAGCAGCAAGTGAGAGACTCGATAGGCTTGCTGTAAGAAAAAGAAAAAAAAAAGTCATTTTAAAGCTGGGGGATGAGGTTGATCGTAACATTTTCAAGTCTTGTCTTTTCACAACAGTCCCTTCTTGCCTAAATTAGCAGAGCGTTTATCGCTACAATTAACAAATACACATTCATTTATTTCAAGTGCCCCATAGCGAAGTAATTTATTGATCAGATAGATATTGAAACACAGGTGACCATCATGACAATCACGTCAATCACGGAAACAATTGCTTGTATCCGTTATTTATTTATAACTATGGAAAAAAATTAATTAATTTGCAGTATTGTTACATTTTCCAATCCATTTTACGTACGATATGGTTCGAACTAATTAAAATAATTTATGTTCTCATTTCTAATTTCCATTCTGTGTTGACATTTTTCATTTTCAGAATTTCCCCCTTTTTATTTCAACTGTGAGTTGCTGATTGCAGGAGATTCCGTACCCAACCTACTCGCTGCTTTAAAATCACTACGCGAAGGTGACACATTTGCACCTGTAGCCGGAACACAGAACGAACGAACGAATGAACGAAAGTCCGCACCAGAAACCACTCGCACTAAACTTCCTAACCAACTTTTACTGTGATAGCGCCGGGTCACCTAGTATGCAGTACGAGAACCAAATTGCGTTGCCCACACTTGGTAATACACTTGGGTGAAATTTTAAAAAGGCGGTCAAGAAAATATGTCGGCCGACATCAAGCTTGTTTGCAGTTTCGTATGCAAAATAACTAATGTGGCACAGAACATTCGGTAGTTGCCCGCAGCTCGCGACACCAATGATCGAAAGTGCATGTAGACGCCGGAGTTGCACAGTGACCTACTCACCGCAAAAATAACACTCGTGTATAAGCGCACGATGGCTGGCCACATTCCGTCAGATGCGGTCACCCTTCATTTTTTTGACACATACATGTGCATGTTTCTAGCCAAGCCTGTACTGGTTTTTATAAGACATTCATTTGTTTATGCAAGTCAAATTTTCGAAATTAACTTGGGACATGGCATTGCTTGAAAAAAAAAAAATTTTGTCTATCACTAAAGCGAATATCATCACAGGAGATTCTGTACCCCTCGTGCTGTGCAGGCAATGTCTGAGGGATACATTTTTGCACCAGTGGACCAGAATCAAATAAACGAGAACCTTTACCGGTAATCCAACCCGGGACCGTTGCCACCACCAGTGTTGTACAGGAACGTAACCGAAAAGTTATGCTCCTTGGAACAGGTTCTTTTCTGAGGAACTCTGGAAATCTTTTCCTAGGAAGGAACGCTTGGAACGGATTCGTTCCTTTTTTCAGGAAATGTGATTTTACTGTGTGCCCAACATTTAAATAATTGCTATTAAAATTTAAATATTACATTTTTTATCATTTCAGTATTTTTTTATACTTTACGTTCGCATTCAAAGATAACGGGGTAACATCCCATGTACAAATGGAATTGTTGGGATAAATTGTATTTTAGATATTTCCATCCGTGCAGAAGGCGATTTTAGTTTTCCTATTGTTATTCTTCAATCGAAGGAACGGAACCTAACACTGGCCACCACAGCCGGTTGCAATACCGACTGGGCTAGACGGGTCGTTAGAAAAATGAATTACGGCACGGTCAAGAATTCAGATAAGTCAGAACCACGAAAAACCCTTTGGACAGTAGTATCGCATCAAGATTAGTATACAGACTGTATACTAATCTTGGTATTGCATCGTATTTTTTGGCAATCGCTGTTTGTTATCACTGTAGCGAACAAGGTATTCTGTTGACCTCTAAACGCTTTAGCATTTGTATAATGGAACATTTATGTTTTCACCCAGGTATCGAATGAACGAGGGGCGAATTTTCGATTCCCGGTGCGGTCTCTTGTTTATTCAATCCCGGGGTACTGATAAAAATGCGCCCCTCGCATATTTGCCGTAGCAACACCAAGTGTACCGAAACTCCTAATGATCATGAAACAAAAAAATTAAATTATTCAATATTATTCACCACCTTTCTTTTAGGAGGGCGTATCGCCGGCCACATCATCTGTTCCGGGGCAGGAAACGGTTCCACCCCATTCACCCATTTTATGTACAATACGCACATCAAAAAAATAATGCATTTTTTTTCTCTTCCGCGTTACCACTCTCGCTGGGCGCCAAAAGTGCGCCAACGAGCGAGCGAGAGTGGAAAAACGCCAACCAACGACCTTGTCAGTTAGTTGGCTGCAGGGGAGGCGTGCGGCACACGGCCACAGCAAGCTTAGATTTCCACTTTCTATTTAGGTCACTTGGTGGTTGGTTGGTGCTGCGCCCGGAAAAAGTGTGGCAGTTGCCAAACCCACGTTAGCCAAGTTGGCGCCACCCCTGGACGAAAATTGAAATGTGAGGTGCAGGGTTTATACCCACCTGGAAAGTCAAGAGGAAAATCCCCCAAAAATCTCAAAAGTCAGGGGGAAAAACTCAAGAGAAAATCAAAGAAACTAATATAAATATCAATGACGACTACGCCAAGTTAAACAATGAAATGAAATGTAATATTATTACCGGACTGTAATATTATTTGCTATAAGATATGGCAGCTACAACGAACTAAATCAAAGTTGCCAAGTGTTTGTTGCACAATGTGCAATGTTAGTTTGTTGCATTATGCATGTGTTCCTATGTTATACGACTACTCTCGTGGGGATAGTCTCTCAAGGTTGCAGTTGAACAGCACAAATAGAAGTAGCTGGATATGCAAATAACCCCAAAATGATCAAGATAATGATAAAAACAGAAGCGGCGCAGTGAATGCTAGGCTATCGTTTCCTCATTGATTGGAAAGAGTTATACTAGTAAAGTTAAGTTAGTATTTGAAATGGTGCAAAGGGCTACTTTTATGGTTTTATGGTCCAGAGAAGGCGTTTTCTTTAGCCTACAGATCTAACTGACAGCGTCATAGATCGTTGGTTCGCATTCTGAATGGACAGAGTGAGAAGAAAAAAGCCAAACTAAAATGTTTAAGGCGGTATTTCACTAGGCGAATAATCGCGGCGAATGCAGCTGAAGCGCGCAAATTGCAGCAAGAGTACAGCAACTAGGCGGCACTGCACGTGAGTTGCGAATGCATTCGTGGCGAATAAAATTAAACATTTTCAAATCTAGTCGCCAAGAGCCAGCGAATTAGCTGCGTCTGCATTCGCAGCCCACTTGCAGTTGCAATTTTGCAGTTTTTTACACTTCACGTGCTGTTGTAATTTGCGCGCTTCAGCTGCATTCGCCGCTATTATTCGCCTAGTGAAATACCGCCTTTAAAGTCAACGAGGCCAGTTCATGCGTGGATCTTAGGAGGACGCATAGAGTATATGAAGTAAAACGATGATACATGGTACAGTGGCTTCCAGCGATGATCGTCCAGAGTCAATCTCCGCTCGCGAGATTAGGTCGCGCGTGCTCGTTCAATTATTTACAAAGCGCTCTTAATGAGCACAACAAGTGATCACTAATTGCAATTACACGCGACCATTAGAACTTTTTTTTTACAGTGTACATACACTGACGCGTATAGTTTCTAATTGAAAGCAGCAATTGAGCGTAGTTCCAATTGCGTCCGAAAACATGTCTCGGTCAACTTTACACACTTTTATACGAAGTAAATCTTTTAGACCGAGCACCAAATTCAACAACTGAAGATGTTTACAAAAATAATCGAACGGTGTTTTGATTATTTATTCGGAGGGTTTGAGTATAGGGAGATCAAACTTCCAACTCCGGTCGAAGAGAGTTTCGAAATAAATGATAATGTTTATTAATGACAATTACCATTATTGATAACAATTACCAATAAATAATGTTGCACTAGAATTAGTTCTAGAGACAGGAATTAAGATGTTAATTGTGTGAGATTATTTTCACAATCGCATTGCTTCCAAGAAAAAAACTTTTTTTTTTAAATATCTTCCTTGATTTAACACAAGATGGGTCCAACATTTTTTATTAAAAAATCTTAATTAAAAACGAATTGGAATTTAATTCCCCAAAATATTTAAATAATTATTTTTAATGTGATGAAAAGGTTCGTGTGATTGCTCGTAGAAACATGTACGCGAGTAATAGTATACATCATATAAAAAATTACCTATTGATAGACATTTACTTGGTTTCTTCAACATCGACAACGTCTGCGTCTAATGAATAGAGCATAATTAAAAAGCATCGCGAGAGCGCGAGGCATGAAATTGACAATTATTTTCGGGTGTATGCATTCGCCTCTAAATGCATAACACTGGCGTTATTAGTTTTGTATAGATAAACGTTAAGAGCAGGCAATAATCCGATCGCGAACAAGGCCCTCACAACGGCCGATGCACTTGTTAAGATGGCTGAAAGGAGGATGATTATGTGAATTACCAATGGATGCTCATCTAACAATGGAAAATCGTGTAATTATCGGCACATCAATTTGCGTTCGAGGGGGCGTTCGCTTTTATGTCTTGAGACGGAAAACGTCTTGCACAAACTGAAGAAAAGCTATTGGCAAAATCCATTGACCTTGAGAAGCAGAGAGCTCTAAACCTATTTAGCAATAATTTTCCTGACGTCTTCTGCGTTTCTGTGTTTTTGCTGCATTACATTACATTAAGAAGTGGGCATTTTTATTTATGGCAAGCGTGCAATAAAGAGAGTAACTCTTAAGTAATAATAAGACTGTATACGACGATGGATGTGTGTGTATACTCTGTACTACGTAGAGGTTTAAGACGCATTCTATTATATTAAGTGTAGTAATTAATTCGCTGCACGATTGCGAAGGGCACTCGACGGTACTCGGAACAGATCATCTGGCACATTTGAAAAAGCAAAGATCGGCTTGTTTTACGAGAACGATTTGAAGTGCAGCGGACGCTCGTTGTCAAGTCGTCGGCCCCCAGTGGCTCAGTGGATTTGGTCACAGTCTACAGGGCGGGTGGTCCCGGGTTCAATTCCCGGCGTAGGCTTTCGTTTATTCGATCCTGTGGTGCTGGAATGTGCCCCTCACACATTGCCATAGCGACACGAGGGGTACAATAACCTATTGTAGTGCTATTCACTACAGTGATCAGGAATTTAAAAAAAAGTCGACGAGTAGAAATTGCAATCATCACCGCGCCATTTTTTTGGAGCCAGTGAATCTCTATGGCAATCCCTTTTTATACTACCGAAGCCAGTCACTTAATAATTTAACCAAACCAAGTTGACCTTGTAACCAAAAAAAAAACGAATTTTAATGAATAATTTCACATCAACGTGTATCCAAAATAAAAGATCTTAGAAGAAACATGACTCTCTTAAATGTTGCTTTTAAGAGGCCCTATCAGTTTAATAGACTAAGCTTCAGATCTAGGTGGGGGATTTTTATCATGTAACTGATATCGTAGAGACATGGGTTCCAAGTTATTCTTACTGGTCTATTCTAAAAAAGGCGCGCGTACGAATTTCTCTCGTACGAAGGTCTCAGTAAATAATTGAACCCTCGGCCATAGCAGTTCGTACAGATCTTTTCTCGTCCGATGATCAGACGATATTCACACTGGATACTCTTCAGCGAGTACCAGGCGCCGCAATGCCGAGCAGAGGATGGATTTTTGCCCCGGCCGAGGCAGGTGAGCTCGCATACGAAAGATCTCTGGCGGATACCTTGTAGATGCCATCGCCATTTTGAGCCTTGCATATCTTCGGTTTCCCGTCTTGCGAAATCGCATTACGGAAGCAAACCTAATCAGAGGGCACGTGTCGTTTTATAGGGCGCACGCACCGTATGTGACCGTGTGTGTAGCGCGCGGCGCATATGCGCACGTCGTATACTCACGGCCCACACACACACACACACGTCGACACAATAATAGGTATTGTCGCGAAAATAACGGTGCGCGCGGACCCATCATTTTCGTCTCCACCCACCACCACCCAATCCACCCATCTATCCCACCACCCAGACCCAACCCACTACCACCACCCGCCCCATACCCAAAAACCACTGCCATCAACACCGCCGCCGCACCCGAGACACGCTCAACCGAGAATGGAGCTGTGTCGAGGTGGACGTGATTGGTGTCTCAAATGAAGGCGCGCATAGGCAAGCGACACGTGATGCGATGAGATGCGATGGGAATGGGGGATGCTGTGTATGGAGGCGAGCGTGCGCGCGTGCGTGCGTGTGTGTGTGCTGTAGGCAAATTACTATTGAGAATCTTCACCTCTCTGTGGCGAGAGCGAGACGGTGCATTGCTGAATACGATTCAGCTGGGTTAGGCGCCAAAAACGAATTTTTATGCTGGAATACACTATCGCAGAGGCCAGAAAACTCTAGCGAAATATAGTTGTTTTTGTGTTCACTGTAATTGGTTTTACCAAAACAGTTGGGCATCTAAAGATATATAAAGAAAATAATTTTTAATAAGTATTATTATAGGCTAATTGAGTAGAATCGTTATACTTAAAAATAAAGTTGAATGGATGTTTATTCTTAAAACCTTCGATCAAGACGAGAAAGGCAACAGGTTAATTATGCGAGAAACGTAGGTTTAAAAATACGTAAATATTTGATCGACTTGAACATATTTTAAGGAATGGCCATGGCTCTAGCGAAATTTAAGTAATCGTCTTAATCATAAATAACTTAATTTATAAATTACATGCTACATTTTATTCGTCTCAAAATATACATGTACATATTTATATTCAAGTACATACAGAGTGTATAATGTTAGTAGATTGAGTTAATATACTCGAACAATATTTTTTCTACCACTACGTAAATGTTTCCGTAAATAAATTGAGTAGGACTTTTGGCAAATGTTCGGGTGGTTCAACGAGCAAAGTTTTGCGAACCGCAGGTGTATTCTAACATAGACGGATGAATGGAATTTCACCGGGGTACTTCTCGTATAATTTTTGGGCTCAGCGCGCAATTCGTTTTTTCCTCTTCGGGATATGCGGTGTGTAAAAATGCTTTTTCCTCCAACACTAACAGCATGCATTATAAATGTAATATTTTTTTGATGATTTCGGATCGGCTGTATCTATTTTTTAAAGGTGCCCATTACAGAAGAGCAAAAATCAATATTTGGTTTTCAGACGGTAGCTGACATGGATTTTATTTAGCAAGGAGAGTGTACCGTGATAGGTAGAGAGGTGTAGGAGAGGGAATGGATGTAAGCTAGCAGAGATTGCAACATCCCAGAATAAAATGAAGCGCCTGTGTAGAATAGCGGGTAGCCGGGATTTTGAAGGATTATTGGCCATTACATCAGTGAGCGGCGTTTAGAGCCGAACATGAAATGATTTTAAAGAAAATAAATCTCGATAGTGTATGAAGTATCGAGCTATTCTATTTCCCAGTACATGGGCAGTTTCACCTTCACATCGTGGCTTTTTCCCCAACTGAACTTAAAAAAAACAAATTCATAGTTGTACATTTTTTAACGAATTTTGTTGCTGGTCAAATCTTTCTTTCTGGTCAAATCTCATCTTTCAAACGCCTGATTTGTGTTAATATTTTACACAGCGATGCAACGAAGAAATAAAATCAAATTAGAGTTTGGAAAATTGCTTTCGCTAAAGTCTGTTCCACAGCATTATAAAAACTGAATGTTCACTATGGTGAACTTTATGGTGAATTTTATTTTTATCGAATCCGCTGTACTTATTTATTTTTCTGAAGCGCCCCTGGGTTTGCTGCATAAGAGTTTCCATAATAAATCTGTAACATCCGCCCCTTTCATTACTTTTTTATTTATTATTTATTTTTATTTTTGGAAAGTGTGATTTGTGCCTATAT
>JAUJYS010000664.1:0-21281 GCA_033995665.1 Melogona broelemanni
ACATAAGTTTGGATTTTATCGAAGATGAACATTGTAACTCTGCTTGGATACGTCAAAATATCCATACAAATCGTTTTTACAGCATATCTCACCCATCAGTTTTGAGACTCCAGTATAACTAACAAGTGTGGTTATACGAAACAATACTTTTCAACTTTTAAAGAAAAAAGGATTCAAATTTTAATTTTTTAAATCAACATCAACATGATGCAATGACGGGAAGAAAATTGAACAAAAATTTAAAGGAATAACCGCTTATAACCGAATTATAACTGCTTGATTAGTTCTGGAATGGAATATTCACCTGCACATACCACATTTTGTCCCACGATCGAATAAACGAGAGCCCAAGCCGGGAATCGAACCCGGGAACGCCACACAACAGGCGGATGCTCTACCATTTAGCTACGACGACTGTGCTTCATTGGCTGAAATTTATATTTAACCAAATATGATTTTATAACAGAAAAATCACTCATAGGAGTAATTTTAATTATATTTTAATAAATTAAGCAAAACATTTGGTAAAAACCAAAAGACGTCATTTCTTCATTGACTGGATCACATTCGAAATCGGCAACTCCGAAAGGGCAAGACGCAAATTTTTCCTTCCGTATATATTTAAGGAATTCTTTGTTACCGAGGGCAACTCCCGCATCGGTTACTATCGCTGCGTGCCAACGGCTTCCTTTCATTCAACAACGCACCCGGCTTCTACGTCAGCTATCAACTCGGATCAATAATACCTAAACGCTGTCATTGTCAATTTCGCCTTTCCCCAAACTCTCGTAATCGGCGTTCCCCAAATTAGCGCCGCTTTTCCTATCTAATCTCTATACTGGAAAAATTGCTAATACTATTTCTTCGGCTGTCACATACGCGTGATGCAGCGGTATCCTAGCGACCCGCCCTTGTAATTGACAGCTCAGCACCCATCTGCCTTCCAACTTGGCGTAGTAATTGGTCCCGCATAGATAAACAGAACGGGCCAGTTATTAAAATGGTAAGCCCTTCCATTCGAATTTCTTTTTTTTTTAACTGACGGAAGTGAAAATATGTTTATCAGACATTTCAAGAAAATGACAAATTGTTTGCCGTATTTTGATGTAAATCATTATTATAGTCCTCAGTTGTGGGCGGGGCAGTCCCTGAGTATGAGTGTCCCAGCGTCACAAAAGAGGTATATACGTCGCATGCAGGGAGTTCCAGAAGCAGGCTAGGGCAGACAAGGACCAAGAAGTTGCCGTTTCATGTCTTCGCTGGTAGAAGACTCTCTCATTTTTATAGTTGCTAAAATTTATAGTTGACGAAGAATGTATATTGCGTGCTTAACTTATATCACGTAGTGATGTAGATTGGTACAACTAATGTGAATGGTCCCTTGATGCAGCCCTCCTTACCTACAGTATCAGAGTCGGGTATTATTCCATGTTCATAGCCACTCAAAAACACTTTAAAGCATTTTGTTGGAATCGATTAAATCACTAGAGAGTTTACGAGAAAGCAGCGTTGACTTTAATCCGTGAATGACAGCTCGGAAATTGGTTTCGGCATATTGTTTGTATTTTCAATGCGCTCGAGAATAAAAACGCGGTATCTGAACAAGTTAAGAACACTTGTTTACGATGGAACATCGTTTCGTCATTAGATACCTGCCATAGCAATAACATTCCCAGCCATAAGGAAGGATTAACGAGCAATTATTGCGATGGCGAACTGACTTCGTCTATCCACTTGAGACCAACCAGCCGCATGGAGCAGATTCCATCGTTACCATAGAAAGAAACGGTGCAGCAGTTGCACCTTTTTTCCTTTTTTTTTATTCCGGATCACGGTAGTGAATAACACTACAGGAGGTTATTGTACCCCTCGCGTCGCTGCGGCGATATATGAATTTAACCACGTAAAATTAACAATTTCCTTATCACTAATTTTCTCGCTGAATTATTTCGACGTACAATTTTGCATTTGAATATGCCGCTGACGGTGTATCAAAGTTGAACGCGTACGTGAAAGAGGGTTCGATTATCGATTACAACCTTTTATTTCCACACCTAAATATTCATTAAAATACACAAGTCAGCGGCAACTTCACAAACAAAATTGTACTTCGAAATAATTGAGCGAGAAAAACACCGATAAGGAATTAAATTAAATTACTTTATAAATTCGAATGAATCTTTTTCGTCAAAAATTCGCAAAAATCTTATGGCGTACACACCAGAAATTCGCAAAACTCTTACAACTTCGCGCACATCACCGAAATTTGTGCAGATCAAAGAAGAGCCAACAAATATTACGGAGTCGTCTCATCCCCCACAACGCAAGCAATCATCTGAAGCCCACTGACGAAAAACACAACTGCTTCATTCCACATACAGCTCGCATCCAGAAATCGGTATACAGTTTCCCGATAGCCCAGTCAGTCGTACATGGCGTGGCATCCGAATACGAAGCGGCTTCCAAGCGAAAGAGAGCTCTAACAGAGAGAGCGAGAGGGAGAGCCGGTCTTAAAAGGAACAATGGGCGAATCCCAATTTATTCTCACGACAAATCTACATTATAAGACGACGACGACAATCGCAAATGAGCATCGGGAACCGCCGAGTGTCAAAACGAAGGCGGCCTACTAATGAAGCCATCTCTCGGCGTGGCGCGTGTCGTGTTCCCGCCGGGAGAAGGAAGAGAGACGAAGAGACACGAGCGATTCTTCTCCATCCCTCCGCCCTCCCCCACTCTTTCTCCCCTTCACACCCAACGTGTGCGCCGTATCCGAGCTACAGTGCTGGTCACAATGGGTGACTCAGGCCACCTCATAGCCTATTCGAGCTATAAATATGGAGTGTGTACCGCAACAAAAATGATAAAAGAGCTTGAAACATTGAACCAACTTTTATATTGCCTTTGTGACAAATTAAAAAAAAACATAAGAAAAACTATTATTTTCGAGAAAAACGTTTCTAAAAATTAAAAATACATGACCAAATCTAAGTTTAAAGTTACAATTACAATTTGTACAAGTTGCCCATCGCGTCATCTCCGGACCTCAACACTCGATCCCCCGACACCTGGTGACTTCAGGGAGCCCCCCGCTCCCCCAGATCGGACGTACAAAGTTACAAGTCGTTTCAACATGTATTTTTCCATATACACCACTTTGAAGACGGGCAATGTCAAAGAAAAGGTGTCTCGAGCCAGCTATTGTGACCAACACTGTATATATATACACGTAGCCAGCGCTGGCAAAGACAGAGGAGCAAACGAAATACCTCCGCCACCTAGAGAATCCATTGAGGCGAACGACAGATACGGTTACGGATTTAAATGCCTGGAAAGGGGAGAAGTCCAAAGCGAAAGTTTGGTATGCGGCGGGGAGCGATGGAGAAACGACGCCGCCGCTGCAGCGCGGGCGCGTTGATGGATTACGTTCTGGAATTTCGACCACTTCGTTGTCATGGTTACCAACGTTCGTTCGACGTTCGATATATAGGCGTATGGGTACCGAATGCGTACAGGGGTTGGACGAAATAATGGAAACAGATCTGTGTGTGCACCTTATAGAGCTGTTGCCATTATTTTGTCCAACCCCTGTAAATATTCGCGTATATAAAAAAGGAAGACAGATTTGTCGGCAGCGCTTCTTGTGGCTAACGTGTTGCAGCCTCGGGAGACCCGAAATGAATTATATCCACTCCAATTTAAACATTAAAACTTTCGCACCGTGTTGCCATTGAAAAACACCATATTTTTGGTCCAAATTACGCGCATGCATGAAATTTCCCGCTTGGCAGTAAATAGTACGATTCGTCGTAGGCCTAGAAGGCATTGCGAATGACTGGTACGACAGTTCCGGGTTCGATTCCTGGCTTGGACTTTCGTTGATGTTGACGTTATTATGAGTGTTATTCGCAACAGTCTGACGGGTTACAAAATCGCCTGTAGTGTTATCGACTACAGTTTGGAGGGGTACGTACAATCCGATGGTGCAGTAATCCTGTAGTGCTAGTGGCACTACGGTGATTTAAAAAAAAAATAAAATAAAATAAAATAAAAAAGTCTTATTTGGTAAGCTGTTTAAATTTGGTGCAAGCTGGATCCCAGGTGGATAAGTTCAAACCCGCGCATAATATGCACCACCAACTGGGCGAGAGAAACAATATGGACCGATTGGGGTCTTCGATGATCAACACAGACATCGACTGAGCGAATCCGTCAAAACGCAGGCTGGGCCGATGAATGTTTTGCCAGCGTAAGAGAAAGAAGCACGCGCCGCCTCTTTATTTGTTTACATTTACGATGACGTGTGTTTCCCCGAGAGCGGCCTCGGTTTCCCCCCTCCCAAAAACCGAAGGTTGCACCCTGCCAAGAACCCTTCAGATAGAGCGGCACTTTGGCTTGCGTTGACGCGAATACATCGAACTGGAGGAGTTGGACTTAAAGAGTGATCCGTAACGGGGCACAAACCGGAAGTTCGGTGCAGATGGAGTAAAGGTGGTCGATGGATCGAGGCAGAAGCTTTCGAAAACTCACCAATTATGATTGAAAAGCTGTTGTAAAAACCAACACGGTTAAAATGGAAGAGTTACAAAAAAACATAGGGAGAAGATTTAACAAAATCGTTTTGCAACCATAAAAATAAGTTGCAATGCTCGAAGAACTCGAAAAATTGAACAAATAACATAGTTAACAAAGAAAAGAATAATAATAATAAGAGCCGAAAAATATCCATTGACATCCAATCGCAGAGTAGATAGACAAGCCTGTGGCTCTTTGTAAATGAAAGAGTGCACAACAAAAAAATATATTTTGCAGGTGGATATGTTTAATTAAATAAACTGATAGATAATTAAAAGTGCTCTAATTAATCTTTATGTCTATTAAAACGTGCGAGTATCTTGCTTAATCGTAATTATAAAATAATATTTTGGTTGGCTCACATTTTGGTGTAATATGCAAATTACTTTCCGTTCATCCTCTTTAAAATAAATATAGTAATTACTGTAACCTTACCACTAAACGGCGAATCATTTTAGCTTCATGAAATTTAATTAAATGGACCAATGGACCAAATAAATACGCGTATTATTTTTAATTCAATTAAATATACACCTTGTTATACACCGTATGGATACCCGCAAGTTTTGTGGGCCAATATTATGGTTGCACAAATTAATTAATTTCAGTCCACGTTTAAAAAAAAAATAGTTTTATCAATTATCGTACGCCTACCACCAGCAAGGCGTGTCAGGGTAGTGTCAAACAAGGTTTAATCGAGGACGCAAATTATTACAAACATAAATCCCATTTTGACAAATTATACCTAACGAAATGTCCGAGCATGTCCGGACACGTCGTGTACGTAGTTTCAACGTGGGCGACCGGAAACAGTGTCGAAACACGCAGAGTGAGCGCGCCACTTTTAATGAGCCTCTCCCAAACAACTTCCAAGCATTGGTCTAAGCGCACCGTGGTAATTATTAAATATCGCCACTTAGGAGAGAAAGGGGCGAACGGGAGTACGGCAGCAGCAGCTAGCAGCTCCAGCTATTTACGAGATTGCACAAGTTGCAATTTGTGCCGCGCGACGCCCCCGGTGTTCGTTAGCCTCGGTTACGCACTTGTTTAAACTCTCGTTAATTTATCGACCAAACCGAGCACAAAATGCGCGACGTAGATAAGATTTTGTCGCGACACTAAGCTGTGGCGGTGGGCCGGCCGAGAAACGTGGAGCCGGAATGCCAGGGCAAGCTCGATATCACATTCCAGCGGACCAAAAAGCGAAATTGAAAAATGGAAGAAAAGTCCAGCTATGTTACCCCATCCTTACCTCTTGTAACCCTTTCACCCTGCCTATATGAAGTTTCAAAATGATCAAATAAACTGAGGCTGCTGTAAATTAAATCGGTAGAAAAGAATAACAAGGAATGGTGGCGGTTAAAGACGAGCGAAGGCGTTTCGGTTTTCAGTTAGGTGCGCATTGTCGCGTCCGGGGATAACACAGCCATCTTCGATTGTTACAATTTTTTTTTAAATCACCGTAGTGCCTAATGCACTACAGGATTACTGCACCCTCATGTCTCTATGGTGCGAGGGGCAGGGAAGGGAAGGGATAAGGAATGGCAGCTGGAATAGCCAGGCTGCAGGCCTAACCCCTAAGCTCTGGACTCCCTAATGGAAGCTCAGGGTGACGCCGGTACCCCAGTCTAACGAATAAACGAAAGCCTGCGCCGGGAATCCTGAAATCCGGGAAGCCTGAGCTTCCATTAGGGAGTCCAGAGCTCAGGGGTGGATCCTGCAGTTTGGCTATACCAGCTGCCAATCTCCTTCCCAGCCCTTCCCTGCCCCTCACATATCTCCATAGAGACACGAGGGTGCAGTAGTCCTGTGGCGCACTAGGCGCTACGGTGACTTTAAAAAAAAAAAAAAAAAATCGAACCCGGGAACGTCGGCTTCGTAGGATGTTGCCACTGAGCCATCGGTACGTACAATTTTAATTACTATTTATGCCAAGCAGACCAGGAGGGGACTATGGTGGAGTCAAATGACCAGTCAAGGACGAAGATGTCTACTACAATATATTCCTCAATATTTAAAGTCCCCCAGGGGCGACCTGATAACTTGGTCTGGCCTTCTGACCCAAGTAGGGATCTTTAACGTCTACCCGACAACGTACAGACATGAGGACCACATGCCTTTCCTTTCCAAAGGAAGGAATATGTACGAATTTTCTCTCAAAAGTTTTAGTGGCAGCTGCTTTGCAACCGATATAAAACTCAAAATGTTTTCATAAATATTAATCGCGAGATATTATTTCTGGAGTTCGCCAATCCGTTTGTGTTCATACGAAAAACGAATGTAGGAATGGACAATTCCTTAGCGTAAACATCATCCAACAATATTGATTTTGGGAGCATCGCATCAAAATTCCAAAATCAGAAACGAAATATTTCACTATTTATTGTCGTAGCAATGCTTTGTTTAGACGCACGGCCCGCTCAAAAAGTGTATATATATACGAATAGACAAATATTGAGATACAGATCTGATCGGTTTGTGCGTCAATATTTATCCAAGTACCCAAAGGAACGAGCGCACGCAAGCATACGTATGAATATCCTAATGGAAACATTGGGAAAACCAACTCATTCTATTATTAAGCGTTCGCGAGTATTTTCATAGAAAGCTACATGGGCTAGAATTCAAACGCTTAGAAAAAAAAATGAATCAAATTGGTACACAGATTTCATAAATGTGGTGTAACATTTTAATTAAATGATTTTCAATGCGTTCATGTTGTATGGCGAAGCAACGACAAAGCAAAGGATATGATTAATATTAGCAATACGTATTGGTTAGCGCGTCGAACTACTCTGCCCGTGTCGTAGGTTCGATTCCTGACCCAGAACTCCCGAATTTTTCAGCCGAGACAAACTCGTAGATGCGCCTTCATTTGGAATGGAAATAATGCCGTGTGATCCGTGCATGCACATTGTCAGGTACACGTTAATGATCCCTACCTAGGCATGACGCCTTGCCTAGGAAAAATTACCAAGTCGGCCACAGTAGTGAGGTGTTTGTTTCACGAAAAAATCAATGGTCACAATGTGATCACATGTCACAGTAGTCACAATAAGATTACAAGGTGATCGCAATGTCATAAAAGCCAAAATGTGATCACAACGTCACAGAAATCACAATGTGATTACAATGTCACAGAAACCACAAAACCGATGACAATGTCACTTGGTAGTGGGGTCCTTGAGAAGTTCCTTGAAATTGTAATTGAATCGTTGGTTGCAATGTGATCACAATGCCAAAGAAACCACAATCTGATCACAGTGTCACAGAATGACGTCACAAAACCGATGATAATACCGCATAAATTACAATGTGGTCATAAACTATGACCAAAATAATTCTGAATAAACACCCTGAACAATGACTACGGCTCGAGCAGGATTAATAATCATGCTTCAACTCAGTTCAATAAGGTGCAACACTAACATTTTGCCAGTTTGTAAAAAGCATAGCTTTACTATGTCTCGCGTGCGTTCGTTTAACCGGACGGCTATATTCGTGTGTATACGGAATAACACCGGCCTGGTATATAGCATAGCCGCAGTTGACTAACCGCAACTCCGGATGCAATTATCTTCAGCCGATCGTGCTATCAACTTCAGTCTGTCGATTCCCACCCCTCCCTCTCCCATCCATCCATCCCCGGGATAAATGTACCGAGGGTGATGCAGTGTACACGAGTACTCGGTTGGGAAGTGATGTGATGTGTGGGCTTCGTTTGAACCGAAGCGCTAATTAATTTTCAGGTAATTTAATTTAATAATCAACACAGAATTATAAGCTAAACGGTAAGCGCTATATAGCGCTGCCTTCTTATTTAGCTTGCCAAAATTAAGTCTATATCGAATTACCGAAGACCGCGCGGCGCAATATATTGTGCGCATGAATGGAGAGTGGGGTATCTCTCGCTCTACTCTGTGTACGATAAAATTGGCAAGCGCCGTTTGAAAAATGGCATCGACTTGACAATAAATGTTAAATTGTTAGTCGAGGTCATGGGATACGAAGAAGCGAAATGTTCAAGTTAACCTGACATTTTCTTCAACTTTAATTTTGTTGTCCTGAATTTTGTCTTTGGGACAGAAATATGTATTTATGCAAGAAAGAATGCTTAGTACATCGTACAGTGTTTGTTCTACATGATTTCGTGCCAGGAGGATTACAACGCCACAATACATGACCATTGAAGAAAAAATTGGATTGGCTCGATTTCGAATATCGTACATCCGCAGCATGACGTCATCGATGAAGAATATTGAGTGCCCTCTGGTGGCTCACCACTCAGCCATATCTGACTTACGATATTCGATAACCGATTTTCGATATCATATTGTAATTTTATCATATCCGAAACAGTTGAATACTGCGTTTTTGTTAGGCATGGACCGCCGCACGGAATAAACCAGAATTTAAAACAGAAAAATTTGCCCATTTTGAACCAGGACCGCCACATCAAATACATACCAGAATTTAAAACGGAAAATATTACCCATTTTGAACAAATACTGTTCAACTCTAAATTCTACACTAAACACAGACCAGTTGCCCACAACAAAACGTGGCATGGGTCTGACAACCAGATATCATATCATCGCTGCCACCCTACAGGCTACAGCGCTTTAGGATACACATCGCAGCGAAAGCCAAATTAATATATATTATTATAGGGGTTGGCGAAATTTCCAAGCGCTCGTCAATTAATTTAGCACGCACACTGGCGCGTATGGAATAGCGAATTGAAAAATCCCAGTTAGCCATAAGCCTTTTACGTATTAAATACCACGGGGAAAGCGGTGGAGGGGAGAGGGTAGAAAGGGAGTCGGGATATATGAAATGGCCATTAGCGCAATTCTCAAATCGCCACAAGGCAAGCATCAGTTGCAAGACCGTGGGCAAACACATATCGTCACGTGTAAACATTCGGTCTTGCATGTTAGAGTAGGGATATTCACAAATAATGGCTCGTTTATTAATAAATCTGGGCGCCGGCCGCTCGCGCCAGAGACCCATTCTCCCCTCCCCCCCTTCACCGGGGGTCTGACCGCGGGGTCACCATTGGCCCAATAACTCTCGGTCGTTCACCAATCAATTGCAGGCGATTGCGTACTACTGCGCAACTCGCGGAGATTTGTGGCGAAGAAAGGAATGCTCGCGTATGTGCGGGGGAGGTGGTGGAGGCGCTTCGATCGTTTCGAGCCATTCATTAATAATCCGAGTTTCCCCACCATCAAAATTGCTGCGTGCCGCAGATAACCTCTGATCCAATAACCTCTGGTCTCACCTCACTTCTTCGCGCTTTCGAGCATCAAAACGCGAGCGTCTTAAAATTTCGAGAGATCAAATCTGGAGGCGCTCGCGAAGCTCTTTCAAGGTGCGCGGTTCGAATAGCCTACTATTTATTAGGAATATTTTTTTTCGCAAAACAACACATGCACTTTGCATAAAATGTGCACTATAGTAAAGGCACTGTTGTTATATTTATTAATTGTATTAATTATTACTGTAATTATTACCGTAAATTCCGATTGTCAGATTGGCGTAACTCAATGAATGATTAAAACGATCCCATTTTCGATGAAATGGGAAAAAGTTCAACCTACTATAGATAAAATAAAAAAAACCACCGTGATTTAAAAAATTATAATACTGCATCAATCTAAAACAGTTTAAAGGATAATAAATTGTATAAGCAATAAAGAATTTTTGGACAAAACGATTTCAGTGACCTAACCAACTAATCAATAGATAAACTTGTACCAAATAAAGGTTACTGTTTGTGTGTCTTTGACAACACTGTTTTTGTGTCATGTATGTGCATATTGTCGATACGCATGCACACTGTACTCGACGCTACATTTGATAACGTATTACAGTAGTTTCGTTCCAGTGACTAGCGGCGCATGTAATGCACACACACACACACACATACACACAACATTACCACGATGAGCCCTCATAAAAATGCAGAGTCGCAACATCCACTGATCCCCCGCCAATGTCTGCCAACCATCCTCTTTGTAAAAGAATACAATGTCGTTCGGGCGAAGCGCGCCGCGAAATAAACGTGACAACAAACAGCATTTGGGCCTCCTGTATCTAATCAACACTTGAGAGGTTTATGCGCCGTGCCTAGGCGGATATCACCGAAAGACCCTTGCCACCGGTTTCCCGCCCTGCCACCTCCTCCTCCTCCTCCCCCTAATACCAGCGTGGAACGCACAACACCGCCCGTCATCATATGGAACTACAGTGAATCATCTTAATTTATGGGAATGATGCGCCACATAGCCTACCGCCATTACCACGGCGCCCACTATCGTGCACGTGTATACAGCCTCGTGAGACCCCGCGGAACGCTGCACGCTGAAAGCACAATGCAGTGGGGTACGATATCCGTCTAGCTCAGTGAGTATGGCAACTAACTGCTTGCTGATCGGGTGGTTCCGGGTTCGATTTCCGGCGTAGGCTCTCGTTTATTCGATCCTGTTGTACTGGTGAAAATGTGCCCTTCACCGTCACGCGTCACGTCACGAGTACAGAATCTCATGTAGTGCGATTCTCTACAGTGATCAGGAATAAAATTCATGCAAGCTGAAAACGACCTCTTTCAATGTGAATTTCAATGGCAACATACCATATCTAGTCATGAAAGTGGTGAGCTAAATGGCTTTGACTATTGGCTATACTGTAACGCGCATTCGCCGAAGCCGTATCGTGTAATTTTTGGATAATGATAGGGATATATAGAGCTGCACTTAAGGTGCTTTTACTAGCGAGTTCCAAATAAAAGGTTGATCTAGTTTATGAATCAATTGAAATTTAACTAGAGGGCTCTTTACGTGTTTACGTTACTTAGTGGAAGCACTAAACCCATCCCCGCTATCCCTGTCACTATAATGAACTTCCTTTGAGCTAATTATTGAAAGCGCTCCACAAAATTCCATACACTACACTAAAGCACTTTTGCTATTAAGCTCAAACTACAGTCAAATTGAAACTCGTTACGTCGCGAACTAAAATGCTGAAAACAACTTGGAGCCCTCTCATATACTTTCCGGACAATGTTTAACACATTTCAACTGTCTGAGAATTTGTTCAAGAATATACATTACAACTGGTTTCACGCATACCACTGCTATCATTAGGCTTTTTTTTTCTTCCTTTTTATCTCTAAAAAATCCCAAGTGTCATTGGAAAACAAATAAAAAACCGGCCCAGCTACGTTCAGTCCAAAAATACCATTCTGGCAAAAAATCGAGATTCTCATCACTTACGAACATTGATGAGTTAGATGGTCTCAAGAATGTTCGATGGAACTGTGTATTTCGAGTTGTGGGACCCGCGTGGCTAATGGGAAAATGTAGACGCGTGAGAGAAGAGTGGCGGCGTCATCAACTCACCAACCAATGTGTTGACAGACTCGTGATGATAAATGATGCCCAAAACCACCCCTCCGATTCAAAAAGTGAACAATTTATGGACCAATTAAATGAACACAATGGATGTCTAGCCTCCACCTGCAAATAGGTAGGCATAGGTTGCATATCTAATCTTGGATCTCCAATGTTGCATAGGGCTCTCTGTCACTAATGGCGAGTTCTGGCTGCTGTGGTGCTAGAGAGCTCGGGTCACTCCTAGCTATTGGCAAATGACAAGCATTCATTATTATGATTAAGGAATGATAGAAGTGGAAAAGTACAGAATACCGGAAACGCTAGATACAAAATACCATAATATTTTGCTGGACGCAAAAAAATAATTGATTCAAGACTTGATTCAATCTTGAAATATCGCAAATTTAAAGACACGTATAGCACTACCTACGGGTGAAAAAAATATCCATTTCGAAATTCGGTTTTTCAAAACTCAATTTGCGTTCGTGAGCTCAGCTATTTTGAAAAGCTTTTGGACAGAGTTGGGTAACTACTAACTTCTTAAGTTCTTAAGTAACTTATCAATAAGAGGCGTTGCAGTTACCGTTACTTAAATAAACTAAACCGTTACAAAATTACTCAAAATTGAAAGCCATTTTTCGTATCGTTTCGACAACACTGTTATTGGGCAAGATACTGATAAGATATGATTACACCTCCTTACTCCTCATAGGAAAGGATGATCTTGCTTCCAAATAAATTATTCTTAGAAATCATTAAATCATCAAAAAAATAAATATTTTTTTAAATTAAAATAATGTTTTCGAAATCTTGTCTAAATCATTCAAAATCAGTGATTGTTCGAGAAACCAAATTTATCTCCCAATGCCTGATATCTCCAATATTAATTGTTCTTTGAATTTCATCGAACATCGTCCATTGAGTTCCATAGAAACATTGAATGGTTTTCAATGGATTTTGAAATAAAGCCTGCATATTCCGAGATCAGCAAACTTTGAGTGAAAAAGACACAAATTTCTATGTTATATTACAGTCAATTTAATAGACAATTTGCTGTGCAATGTTATTCCGCGAAAATAGGATATTTTGATTTTTCCCCTGGAGATTCGAGAACGACAGAAGGGCACTCCCCTCGCTTGCAAGTAGAGCTAGCACGACAAATATCGACCGCGCCATTTTTGCCATAAAAATACGAATATAGCAGCGGGACGACCCCTCCCTCGCACGAATCCGATACAGTTTAACAGTGCTAAGAAATTATTAGTGCCTCGCACTTACGGGGGTAGGCGCCAATAATTGCCGACAGTCTTTCCCTACCCCCGCAGTAACGGGCCAATTGAATACGTTTCCACCTGCTCCTACATCAGTTGCCCCCACTCCCTCACCTTCCTTTCCCTTTTCCTCTACCACCTCCCCCACACCCACCCAATGTCGTTTCTCATTTTGCTCATAATAATCGCCACCGAACACGGCACGCATATTAGCAGCAAACACGGAATGGTGGGGGACTTATGGCTGCCTATCGCGTTATTTTATTTTATTTGCATCCCCACCCAGCGTGCAGCAGTTTTCCACGAAACACACACAGTCATCACTCTATCCAATACAGTACGGGGGGGAAAAGGTTACGGCGTACGGGTGCGGATTGTCAAGGGAGAGTTTGCGAAATCACGCATCGCAGTTAGATTTGTCTACGTAAGTTTGGTTCGTTTTATAAATAAGATTTCCATGAAATTTCTGCACTTCTTTTGAAAAGACAAACAATCCAAAAAGTAAATAAAGTGCTTTGAAATATTTGAATTGTTTTAGTCATTTAAAATGTTCCACGTGTCTTTGATAGTCGTGATATGCCCAATTTAAGCGTTTGACAGGCAATTTTAATTGGAGAACACTTGTCCAGGGATTGTGATTGTCATCAGGAGTTGGAAGCGACTTCTAATGACGTCATGGACAAAGATCTTACCAAGAAAAACTAATACGTATTTCACGGACTTCAAAAAATTAATGAATGTAACACTCAACAAACAATATTTACAAATAAATTTAACGATAAAACTCATACGAGCACAATTAACTAGCAGGTATTTTGCAATTATTAAATTAATTTTGCCCACACTTAAACCCGTGATTCTGGCAATGCGGTTAAGATTTGACCACTCTTTGCTTTTGTTCAGTTTTCAACCCTTTAGAGTCTTTGAAACACAATTGCATTTCGTTAAAAATAACTATCATTTCAATATAAAACAATCACATTTACCCCATGTGACATTCCCGTACGTAGTAGCACCCTGTACAACGTTCAGTGTATCGGTCAGCAAAACATTTGCGTGACTCATGGGTACAGCATGCCGTTAGTGATTTTTTTTTCGCGCTGCACGCGTTAGGAAAGAAGGAGGGATGAGGTAGTGAGGCTATAGTGAGGGATGGGTTGGACCAGAAACTAATTTGGACGGGATAGAACGAACGTCATAACTGCGGACTCGGTGATCGGTATCAGGGTTTACATGATTTAATCTCTGCTCACTGCATTAATAAAAATAGGTGATAAATTAACAGCTGCAAGGAAATGAAACGATTTCGAGATCCCCAGTCACTGGCCTCCTGAGACCTATTGCTTCACCCTATGGCCTTTGAGCACGCCTCACAGATTTTGGCGCCCTCTGGTGGCCGTTCTAGAGAATCAGCTTTATTATTGCAGTTATTGTTGTAGCTCAGTTATTATTATTGCAGCTCAGTTAAGATCGGAGAGCCATCGATGATATTAAATGAAAAATGTTCACAAAATTCACGCAGACAGATGTAGAATTAATTGAGAAAAACTAATGAAACGTAAATAAAATCAGCTATTTTAAAGTCTGATAGTAAGCCACTTTTAATCCGTCAGGTACAGAGGACTTTAAAATCGCTGATTTTATTTACGTTTAATCAGTTTTTCTCAATTAAGAAACTGTTAGTCTTAGATATGTTTTCACCCCGAATTTTCTGACACCACCCCTTTTCAGCCTTCGAGAAAGACGTTGTCACGTCAAAAGGGCGTAGATGTCAAATTTAATTGGGGAACGTGGCGGTTCATGTCTGGATCATTTCAAAAACATAAAGTTTTAGTTGACAAAAAATGTACAGTGTGTACATACTGTACGTGCGTTTACAAAATCTAAATTTGTTCAGTTATACAAAGGCTTGAATGCATGCTAGTCTCATATGAAGCTTGTAATGTTGTAAAGGCCAGTCAGTATGCTGAATAACAATCATATACACAGTGTAGTAACCGGCATAATAATAATTATTATTTGCCAAATAAAACCAGTGAACTGTGCCACATACACAAACAAATATACGCATACGTAAACGAATGTTCTGCATTTCTGTTATTAGATTTACAGGCCAGGCTCAATTTTCTACAAACATATTTCAAATTTTAAATTTTATTTTCGCACATACCACATATATGGTATCTACGAGATCAATTACGGTGTCCAACTAGCCAAACAAAAATGCCAACAAAGTTGCCAGCAAACAATTTTTCTCCAGACAGTAAGTACATCGGTTTGACAGAAACCAACGCCTGAAATAGGCAGTTTCAGTCGAACGCCCTGGGTTAAAATTTTGACTCTCTTCGCCCCTACATCTATCTACATGTACGTGACAGGAGATAAGGGGCAAAACGACAAACCTTTATTTTTAGCTCGAGCCAAAAACCAGTCAGCATTCCTATATCTCGTCTCCATAGATCTGTTGACGCCGTTGTTTTTCCTTTACAGGCCTACCGCGCGGACCAAAAACCAACACCAACACCACACACACAGTCACACATACACACGCAGCAAGCCAGTCGACCTAGCCGGTGACAACGCCGCACGAGCCGGGGTCGTTCTTCGACCGATTCGCAAATCTGCTTCGAATTTCACACTTTTGCTTGTCAGATTGTTCCACGTTTAGCTGCTATATTGGCCCGATACGCACGCCGGTTCCGGTTCAACAAGTAAAGCAAGGAGTCTGGGCGGAACGTCATTCGTTTGCGCTCAAGAAAACGTTCGACGTACGTATTGCAATGTTGTTAGTTTGGATAGATTTTTGGCTGAATACTCTCGAACACAAAGGAAACATGTTAATGAATCGCCTAACGCTAGAGGGCGCTGAATGTGAATAAAGAAGTGCTCGATGTATTAGGCGATTATCTATCGATATTATGAGTTATAATGTTTGCTAAGATAGATTAACTGCTGCATACTCTCGAACACAACGGAAATTCCACAACAAAACGCCTTACGTTAGAGGGCGCTGAATGTCAATGAAGAAGTGAACGGGTTAGCTCGATGTATTAGGCGGTTATCCATCGATTTTACGATTCTAATTGATCTATATATAATTGTGGCCACTAATAATAACAATAATAAATAAATAATAATAAACAACAATAATAATAATACTTCTAATAACAATAAATAATAATAATAATAATAAATCAATATATTAAGTTATGTTTTTTCCGGCTGGCTGCGCAATAGTAAATGTGAGCAATGCTATCTTATGGGCTGCAACGTAGTTTAAGTGTTCTTGCCGTCAGTAGAAAGACCGACGTTTATGATGATGGTCCCGTGTTCAATTCCAGGATCAAACACTCGTATATTATTAGTTTGTTTTTTACAATCACTGTAATGAATATCACTACAAGGGATTTTGCACCCCTCGTGTTGCTACTGGAATACTTTAAAGGAACATTTTCACGCCAGAACTACCGGTAATAACCGATAGCCCGTGCCTGGATTCGAACCCAGGGTCGTATTGTATTAACAATACCGGTTGGGCTATGATGAGTGGTTTTTCGATTTGGGACTACAGATGAAACTGTGCCACTGACACAGTGTCATATGAGCACTACGAGAACAAAATCTCAGAATACTACGAAACAAAAATAAAATATTACTGCTGAAGATCAACAACGTTTTTTCATATGATGCGAACTAACGATTCACAATATTGTGATTCTAGAGAAACAATTTTGTAATGTTTTTAAGCTTGTTGTTAAGTCTTTCGTGTCGTCTCCGGACCCCGACCCACGATCCCCCGCCACCTGGTGACTTCAGGGAGCAGACGCTCCCTGAGTTTTCTTGGCAGAATACAGAGGTGGTTTGCCATTGCCTTCCACGACCACGACCAGTACCACGAGCCAATCAAACGAGCGGCTGCGCTGGGAATCGAACCCAGATCCGCTGGTTGGTGAGCGAGCACGTTACCTCTCGGCCACAGCGGACGGACTTTTTTTAAGCTTAAAATATTTTTAATACATTTTTTATGAAAGTATTTCAAGGGCGAAAAAAGTGAAACAAGCCAAATCTACGGGGGCAAAATTTCGAGAGGACGCAGTCGCAGTGGCCTTTTCGTGACTTGGCACAACCTATCGGACGTCAGAAAGCAAGAACCCGCTGCTTGGTTTCCAACAACAAGAATTCTTGGCATGCTTTCCCGTTGAAAACCACAAGAGGAGATATCCCAAGATCCCGCGCAGCTGTCACACCCCCAGGAGAACTCCGTTTGGCTTACGGCACCTACAACGTGTCCAAGATGATTAAGTGCACATGTCTAGCTTTTCTCTGTCCTCTTCTTTTTCTCTATCGTCCTCTATCTCTGTTTCTCTCTCCCACTGTCCCGCCCTTCGCTCTAGCTCTAGCTGTTCCGATGCCGCGCAACACAAAATCGCCCAAAAAGATTTCACTTGTGCAATACCAGACTGCTGTAAAGTCGTTGGGAATCTGTGCCAGCCTGATGCAGCTCGGGGGAGGGGTAGAGGGAAGGGGGGGATGGCTGTTGTTGGCGTCGCCCAAAATTATTCGATACCTACTTTTTTGCTTTTTGGAGAAGGCGGACGAGGGCACAACGGTGACATTATGAGACCAATAATAGCTGCTCCTAAAGCAATCATCGTGAACGAAGCTGACTTTGATGGCTTTAAAATGGCCGCCAGTCGTGATGCCAGAGACAAGAAAAAGCTTATTCTTTGTTGGCATATTCACTGCGTGCGCAAAAAAAAAAATTCTGTGTGGAAAAATGTTAAACAGTTCGCTGTATACAAGGGCACCCGGATTTGTATGTATTACTAATTTTCTTTTCCACTTTTGAGCTTGCTAGGTCTGAAAAATCACGGACGTGTTTTAAGTAACCCTAAGCTAAACATACAAATATTCAGGGAGTAGATAATAAATATATCAGTGATACGAAAATAGATGAATCTTAATTTCCAAAAATATATATTTATATATGCATGTGATATTAACAAAAGTAAGTAAATAAGAATTAAAGACATAACCGACCACAAACATGAGCATTAACATCGAATATGGTTGTGGTCATGCTTGTAGTCGGTTATGTCATTTATTATTTTATGTTACGATTCACGACGAATAACAAATTGTGTTTTGCCAAAATATTGTTTAGGCTCCTCTGTTTGCAGTCAGCTGTGCCATATAATTGGTCAATATATTTTGATATTTTCGATTGTTGAGGGACATGCCTGTAGTTGTTTATGTATTTACATATATATATATATATTTCAAAACAAATATTCTTATAATTTTAATAAAATAAAAAAACGGTGCACATGATACAAATTTCAATCATTTTGTGAATAATATTAAGAGTCGTTTTAAATGAGCCTAAACATCCGGCTGGCGCGTCACCCAGAAAGCAGAAAATAGAAAAGCAGGGATTGTTGATATCAGCATGAAAGTCAATCCGGAAAGAAACAAGTCAAAACCGAGAATGAACCGCTCCGATTGTATCATCCAATTTAAGAAATGTATGACATGTCTGATTATAGAATGAATACTGGCATCTCGGGGGCGCATTCGCTAACAATTTATCAACGAGAATTACTGTGAACTGTGCCGGGAAGAAAGTAAAAGAGCCTCCGCGATATTTTAGTTCCGCGTCTTAAATAATTCTCTATGCGTGAGTAGAGTGTAGTTGCGAGGCTTTTAAGCTGAACAGGTAATCGGGAATAAGGGCTATTGTAGAAGCGTAACCGAGGTTTGTACAATTTACGTTCGCATTCTCCCGGTGAGTTGTGTGATTCAAATAACGGCAATTTTCTATTTTTTTCCTTCTCCCACAAATACATTTGACGTGACAAGGATGAAGATATTTTTGCCCGTCACAATTATTTAACAAGAATATCCTTGGTTTAAGGAGTAAAAAACATGAACATAATTCAACTCTATGTTTCTTTGTAATAGTCACTTTTTTTAATCAAATTAATATTTTTTTCTGTAGTCTCATAAAATTCATATTTTTCTCTGTAACAGTCGTTTTTTCAAATAAAATTAATAGTTCCATTCAAAAAATTCTGGGATGTGTCGACAACAAATAAATTTATCCAAGAAAAAATATTGTGTTATGGAGCGTTTATGTGACCGTATATGTATTCTCAAATTGTTCTAATATCCCAAAAATATCAACCCAATAAAATCAAATATTACATCATCGATAGTTGAAAAATATTTTTTTCTCAAGCAATGAAATGCAATATTTCACTAGCCAGAAAAATTGCCGAGGCATCGGCAGGGAGTTGAACCCACGAGCAGGGGAGTAGCGACCCAACTTCTTTACCAATTACATACACCACACGGCACCTTCACCATTTTCCCTCTCGGTGATACATGCCTAGATCTCAGGAGGGAAAATAGGCTGGGAAGTCTCTGGCTAGAATCCAAAACGCCAGAGATATTTGTCTGCGAAAAAGAGAGTTAACGCAGAGCGGCTGGGCAAAACGGATGGCTCCGCTGATTTCCTGCTACTTCCGAAACGGCCGTAAATAAGCGCTGGCACGGCGATTAGCGAATTACGTACGCGGTGGGCGCGCAAGCGACTTGGCGATTCGCTAGTACGGTTCACGCCAAGACTTGTGTAATGAAAACATCACTGTTAATAAGGACGGCAGGCACCGTGACTTTCGAGAGACGCTTTAAGCAGAGCCGCCATTTTGTTTCGTCCCCTTTGCGCCGATGTTATACGGGTTTTATATTAAAGCTTTTTTTTTTGTTCAGCAAATATTTGCTTGGCGAACAACTTTTACGAATTTTCGCTCGGATTTCTTGAAGAGTTCGTAAAAGTTGCTCGCCCAACGAAGATTCGTCGAGCAAATGCTCTAATGTAAATCCCTTATTACTCGGACTGGACAACACGATAAGAAAAAGTTACATCAAATGCATTAACATATACAGTATGTTTGTACTAATCTTACAAAACTAACGATGAGTTATGTTGGGGGAAAAAATATCCTTAACAATTCATAAGTAAATACAATTTTTTAACACTCTCAGTAAGCAAAATTTAGCTAAACTTAAGCTATTCTAGGTTAATATGCATTTTGAGGTTAAAATTAGCTTTTAAAAACTTCTAACTGTGTGAACTGCTGCAATCACAATGCAATTAACCAATAATATTTGTCCTGGAGCTGCATTGCCTGCTAAAAATCGCAAACGTATGTACAGTTACGAATAATCTGATATGAAATATTTATTAAGAGTTATCGTAGTAAATATGCTAGCAAATCCCGTGACAATGCTTAGATTTTAATTTTTTTCATTACATTTTAATTTACATATAAAAAAAAAGTCTCTCTTTGTCGTTTATTTATTCTGAAAGCATGCATTGCTGTTTAAACTTTGTTGATTTAAACATAAAACTAAAAATTACTTTTATTTCAATTCTCGATAAAAAAGGTAAATTTCGCCTCTCGCGTGCGAAACGCTAAAAGGACCCCGGACACTACTGCACTGCCTCAACTAAAGCTTCGGTCAAGCGGTTTTCAATTCTAGCAATTATATATCGGAGCGACCAATTCAAACCGATCAGTTTACGCTTTATGACAGCGGTCTCCAGGGTAATCTCCTTGCCAAAATACTGCACGCGACCAACGATCGCCAGCTCAATCGATGCTGTTGCAAATACAGACAAACGGGAGCTACTTCACTGTAATCAGGGGCGACAAAAATCAAGCATCCAAGTGACAAACAAACCTGCTTGAACAGCGCTACCGGCTGAATAGGGAATAATCAAAATGATAGAGAAAGACTGTACAATTAATTCAAAGAAATTAAAAAAATAATATTAAAATAATATTAACATTCATTAATCAATCAAACAATAGATTTCTCAAAACATTTTATCAAATCAGAAACATGAGTTGCAAGTTTTTTACCTTATCCAATATTAAAAAAATATATATATTGAACACCCCTGAGCTTCCATTAGGGAGTCCAGAGCTTAGGGGTGGATCCTGCAGCCTGGCTATTCCAGCTGCCATTCCCC
>JAUJYS010000665.1:0-21264 GCA_033995665.1 Melogona broelemanni
CAGTTTCGCTACGCACCCCACTCGACACCGTATTTTCAGGTCGCTCATGTCTTGAACGTGTAACTTAGCCAAAAATTCATACGTAGAGATCGGGAAATAAATGTATTGAAGAAATTCAAGTCTTTAGAATTTTTTTGCTAATTTATTTCTCAGTTGCACGAAAGTAATATTTCCGAAAAAAATTAAAAGTAACTAAAAAAAGTCGCATTGAAATAAAATAAACGAAAAATTTATTTGTGTCAACACTTTTGCGCCACCCTGTAAGCGATTGACAGGAGCGCTACGTAAAGTTCCTCCTGATCGCGGCTTCGTGGACGACACCGGTGCTATCCAATTGGGATCCAATTGGGATGAAACGCCTTGTCTTGCTTCTTTCGCTTTTAATTAAGCTAAAATGATGCGTGAGCCGTCGTTGGGAGATTCAATGAAAAATAACTTGCTAGACCGTTAACTAAGCTGTTTGTTTAATATTCATTTATTACACCTTTGCTCTGACAGTTTAATCTGGATTAATCGTATTCCTTGTTTTCCTGTTTTATGTTCAGCCCAACGGTTTGCTAGGTGTCTAATGTGTTTTCGAATATTATTTTTTTTACATTGTTTTTGACATTAAAATAATGATTTGTTAAAATTATTTGTTAAAATAATGCTACCAACAGTCATTTGCAATGCTACCAACGTCGTTATCGGCCAATGCGCTAAAAAAGCGTGCACTATTCCATCGAAGGTTTTCCGTTCGCACGAATCCATTCAATTCGAATTGAAATTGGCCGCGTTTTTTTATTAAGTTTGGATAAGACACGCACTCGTATTCCAATCGGATAGCTCTGTGTGAACAAAACACATTCCAATTTGTCTAATGCAAGTTGGCGGCAACGACTAAATACCTATTATAACCTCAAGATCCAATTGCCATTACATTAATTTACAAACCAGTTTGGTTCTAAAATCCTATTTTTATTGATAACTCAATTTAATTCGTGTGTTTACAGGGTGCCTTACCGTTCGATGACGATAATCTTCGCCAGCTGTTGGAGAAGGTGAAGCGGGGAGTCTTCCACATTCCACATTTTGTGCCACCCGACTGCCAAAACCTGCTGAGGGGAATGATCGAAGTGAACCCCGAGAAGCGATTTTCGGTACGCACCCTTTTTTTAATGCTGCCGTCACGAAAAAAATTCCACCATTCGGGCTAAATCAAATTTATCAGCGACGTGATTTTTTTTAATTTATCAAGTTTGACTGTTTTAGTTTGTGATAGTTCACTAACCTGAAATTTTTGAATTATAATTACGAAAATACGTTTTACAGGTCTTCATTAGTCTCGCGTTACTAACAATCGGAACTTATCCTCTAATTTTCATCCCATTCTTTATTCTTAAAAACGCAACAGTTATCAGAGATTCATAGACATCCATGGGTAATGGCGTAAGTATCAACCCCTACAAATCAATGTACATGCGAACATTTTTTTTTGCCTTTTTAGTTACTTCAGTTTGCTTTTTCCGTGAGCATAAAATCATATACCAAAACTATTCACAATCTACTAGCAAAATTGGAATAAAACTATTTTATATTTTTTTGGTTGTTAGTTTGTTTTACTTACATGTTGGCTTTTACTATGTTTGTACGGTACATTCGTTTATTTTCGTTGTTTCGTCTCTGCACTGTTTTTATTTTTCTTGGATATTTTAATGAATTGAAGCAACTCATTTAAAGGATTGTGTATATATTGAGTGTATTGTGTATTGTGCATATCACTAGTGTGATTTTGCTCGGCATGTATAAAAGTTCAGGAAGTTCTGAGGAATTGTATCTCTGTTTGTGTCTAAACACACGTACATGTTAATTTCCATTTCAACAAAATATTTCCTTATTTCCTTTGACATAAAATTTGATTTTCCGCAGTGTGAATTCTCCCTACCGAGGCACGAAAGGGGAATTGGAGATGGAGATGCCCATGATGCAAGTGGTGCAGGTAAGCCTTCAGTAATTTACGAAAATACTGAATGAGTATTATGCACTGTTGAGTATGAAAGTGTATGATGCCCAATATGTAATAATACCTTTGTGATTTTTAGACCCACATAATTCCAAACGTTGAAGCCGTGGATCCGGATGTACTACAAAGTATGACGTCACTAGGCTGCTTCCGAGATAGAGAAAAATTAGTTCAAGAATTACTTAGCATAAAGTAAGTACCGAATAATTGAATTAATAGTTTTTTCTCAATCTTTGTATAGTTTCTGACACCTAGTTGATTCAGAAATTGCAATTACAATTATAATATAATTTAATATTATTATTATAATATAATTATAATATAATATAATTTATTTCGGACCAATTATTGTCTTTATCTGTTAGACTATTTATTTCTGAACATTTATCGTGTTATTTGTACCTTAACATTTCCGAGAAAATAAATTTAGCACCTAATACAACATTGTTCGGTTTCAGTCATAACACGGAAAAAGTTATATACTTTCTGTTATTGGATCGGAAAAAGAGAAAACCAAGTTACGAGGATGAAACTGAAATTATCATCAGGAACAGATCCGAATCAGGTAAGCTCTAACCGACCACGATTGTATAGAGGAGAAAACTTAGTGCCAAACTTTGATTAGCATAGAAGTTGCCATAGTCTGTACATTCTTCGCAATGTTAGAGGACAAGATTACAATTTGAAGATGGTGCAAGATGGTACCATGAACATTTTGAATATAACCATTCTCGGAAGTCCATACTTTGAACAAAGAAGTTGGCATAGTTTGTAGATTTTACGAAATGTTAGCTAGAAAGATGATGCGAAATGGTAGCATGAACATTTTAAATCTAACCATTCTCTGAATTCCATACGATTTTCTTCCGTCTTTGACACCCCCTCTCCCATTAGGGCGAAGTACTGACCCACCCCGAAAGAGGATCGACACGTGCCAAGTGAACGGGAAGGCTGGGCCTCGTTACTCATTCGATTTGCTCAGCGAAGGATCGCCGTCCACGCCTCGTCGAGCTCTGCACGGGTAAACTCACAATTGAAGCCACTAGATGGCGCTCATCCATACCGACACTCCTATGAACTGCTGCTATAGGAACCATTATAAAGGAATAGGGGCCTCGATAATTTTGAACCCACGATTTTTTGAAGAACTAAAAATTAGCTTACCGGGTGGCTTATCGACATGTTAAAAGTCAATGGGTGCAGGCTTTTGAAACATTTTTCTAAAAATCTTATATCGGGCAACTTATTTCAGGAATTGGGGTCATCTTATACAATTGCCATTTTAAATGTTAATATTCGACAAGTTTGAAAGTAAGACTGAAACTTTTAATTCAAGCGTGACAATATGGGTAGTACAGTGTATAGATTCGGTATTGGATGCAGTGGTGAAAGATGCTACTATCTTTCACTACAAAAGAAAAAAGGTTAATTGACGGATAATGGTACAAACTAAATTGTTCCGAAATATTTAACTTTCGTCTTAAAAGTTCGCAATTTATGAACAGGGAGGCTCATTAAGTGACGCGCTAATCGAAACTGAAGGCAGTGGGAATAAGAATAATCCACAAATTCGTGTGAATTGTTCCCCGGTTTTAGTGGATAATCAAATAAGTTACACTGTCGGTAAATATGTACAAAAAGAATCGTCCTAATCATTCCATTTCCAAAGCGGTGTAAAAATTAGGGGATTTCTCCAATCGGCGCCATTATCTTTCATTTTATTGTTTTCAGTCGTCGTTAATTTAGATATCGTTTGTCGGGAAAAGTTCTTCACTGAGAAATAATTTCGGAAATAATCTGAAAATTAAATCGTGTTTTCCCAATTTTCAGCGAGAAAATTATTTTTTAAGAGACATTCGATAGGATTTGTATTACAATTATAATTGCAACAATTATAATGTAACACCGTAAAGGTCAACGCGGAGTTCAAACGATCAGTCAAAGACGGAGATGTCCTATTTTAACTACTGCTACTTTATTAAATGCCACAATCCTGCTATATTTACAACTCTGATAATTTGGCCTAGCCTAGGCTTCTGACTTAGGTAGGGATTTCTAACGTGTACCAGACAACGTACAGGTACGGGTCCCACGGCTCGACTTCCATTGTGAAATAGCACAGTGCACGAAGCACGAAGCCATGCACATAGCCAGTGCACGAATTCATCTCACCCGAAAAAATTCCGCAGGTCTCGGTCGGGAATCGAACCCGCAATCCCTGGTATGGAAACGAACCCGCTAACCACTATTACCAGCGGGACTTATTTTAATGGTCCAAGAATTATCAGACGCCACAACAATAAAAACGAGCTGAGCCGAAAAAAATAACCTCAGTTTTATATTCTTCTTCTTTGATCTCTACTAAACACCTGGTGGCATCTATTTTTACCAGAAATGTGGTGCATTGCAGGCGTACGACGCGGCGGGGCAGCGGCAATTTGCACCCCAGCTACCCGGCTCCCACCAGCCCGACCCCGTCGTCGCCGCTGAACAGCCCCAAGATCACGCCGCGCGGCACTCCCGACGACAGCCCACTCAACACGCCGCCCGGGTCGCCGGCCCTCACGCAATACCCGCACTGGAGGACCCGCCTCAACACCATCAAGAACAGCTTCCTGGGCAGCCCGAGGTTCCACCGAAGAAAAATGCAAAGTGAGTTGTAAAACCGAAGAAGATTGTGAAACTTTACATTTGTGAACATTGCACCAATCGGCATATTTTCATCAATATTTTTTAATCGAAAGAACAGAAAAGTATCACTTTCCTTTTGAAAAGGAATTAGAAACGCCCAGGTTCCTTTTAATTTAGATAGTTAGTACCTTGAACGGAAACTGGTTCCTTTCCTTTTTTTTCATCGGAGAAAAGGAACGAACTTTCTTTTTAAAAGGAACGAACCAAACCCCGTGTAAGTGTAATAGGATTCTATTTCGAGTTTAAATGAATTAGAGGCGTTCAATATTCTTGTACTATCCCGATGTACTGGGAAAAATTTGTATTTCACATATCGCCATGTCATCACGAGGGTTACAGTATCTCTTGTAGAGAGATTCACTGCACTGTTTGGAGAAAAAAAAAACTGAATGTCTCTAACATATTGCGCTTTTTATTAATTCGCTATCCCAATATTCTTATAGCACCTTCCGCCTCTGAAGAGGTCAACCTGACGCCAGAATCTTCCCCCGAGTAAGTGCTCCAAGAAACGAATTACTCGTTGAACAATTAGAATATTACATAACTTTAGCCATTCTTTTTTCGAATAAAGGAGAATAGCTCCCTCGACATGTTCAGTCATTCGGTTTTTATGTTCTTCACAGGTTGACGAAGAAATCGTGGTTCGGAAGCCTGATGGGAACCGAGCGAGACGAAACCTACGCCATCATCGTGCACGACAAGCCATTAAGTACCGTCAAAGCAGATCTCATTCACGCGTTTCTATCGGTGAGTTGCAAATCCGTTAAGACCGTTAAGATCCGTCATCGCCACAGCGACACGAGGGGTACAATAACCTCCTGTAGTGCTATTCACTACAATTATCCGGAATAATAATTTAAAAAAATCGTGCTTCCTGTATAATTCTCTGTAAGCGTTTCATACGTGAGCGTTTTTATTCATGTTTGATTTTTCCTATTTTACCCCCGTTGCGCCAGATCTCGGACCTGAGTCACAGCGTAACCTCGCCCATGTCCTTCCGCGTGGAGTACAAGCGAGGCGCCACCGGTCCCACCATGTTCCAGCGCAACGTCCGGCTGCAGGTTGACATCGCGCAGGCCAACGGCTGCCGGGCGACGGCCAGCGGTGACCAGTGCGGCACGGCGGACTTTCCGGCCGTCTATTGTATCAATTTCACGCTCATCTCGGGTAAACTCTAATTAATATTCTTAACGACGAATGTCCCCCATAATTTTATTAATTTTTATATCCTACCTACTTGTCTTGATTATTCTTAACCTGAATTAACTTGAATATATATATATATATGTAATGACAAAAAGCCACCATAATTTTATCGATTTTAATTTCCTACCCATTTTTCTTAAAGCCCTCCTCACCCAGAAAGAAATGAATGACAAATGACTAGAACGTTTACGTGTATGATTTCGGTGTGTGAACGTGAAGCGGTGGTGCGTCATTATTGACCAATAGCTTGTATACATGTAGATGATAGGACTTAACCTATGCTTTAAATATTCCGCGACATACTGAGTAGATCGTAAATTAGATAAATAACTGTAACGACTGTTAAGAATAAATAATAAATTACTGCAACGACTGTTAGAAAGAAATGCTAAATGACTATAACACGTAAAAGGTAAAGAAAACCTAGCTCAGCTCAAGGACGACCTGGTCATTTTGTCTATCCCAGGTTCCAGAACTAGGTTATGGCTATAAAAAGGAGTTATAAATAGGAGAAGCCAAATGTGACTGTTCATTTTCATCTCAAATTATCATCAGCAAGGTCGGCGCCAAAACTCAGCAAGCTGAATGGATGTTGCGCATTTTTTAAGAGTGGCTGGTATTTTTTAGGTAACATTCGTCGCTTCAAGAGGATCTGCGAGCATATCCAGAGCCAGGTGATCTCCAGGAGGCCGCCCACCTCGCCCCGGACCTACCGGAAGTTCAACACGGAGCTGAGTGAGAGTTCGTCGTGCGGATCGGATCGGTCGGATCGGTTGTCGCCCACGCCCATGCACAGTCTGGTAATTTTTTATCAACCGCATTAAAATAAAATTGAACGGAAATTATCGAGATGATTACCGAGATGTTCCACACTTTTATACATGTATAATGACTGTATAGAGTGCCGTAGTTAGAGAGCTGGTTCAAGTTTTATTAGAATGTTCTAATTATTGAAAAAGTTGTGATATTTTTATTTCTGTCACAAAGTTCGTATGATGGACCAATATTCTTTAATATTTGGTTTAAACTTTCATATTTGACCAATATACAACCAATATACCGGTGGCTAGAAAACAAGAAAACAAGAAACAGATGCCCATGCGCCATTAAGAGATTATTGTGTTTATGTCAAGTGATCCTATATTGTTAAAAATTGTCGATTTTATTTTAGCGGCGTCCCTGGCAATTTAAATTGCATTTTATTATAAGTCACTTACACGCTAGCTAAAACCAAATCTCTCGTTACCCTAATTGCTGTTAAATTGTAGAGCAGCGGTGCCTTACACGAAGCCACGTCGGGGGGAGCTTTTAGTAGCGCTTACTATAAGTTTATACAGAGTGTCACGAAAGTGCTGGCAACGTTTATTCAAATTTCAATTGCAGCACGATTTTTCGTGGAAAGCAAAATTATGAGTCTTTTGCGATCATCGTGCCAATCAGCAATGTATCACGTTTGTTAAATATGGCTCAATTCCACGAAATAGAAATATAAAAATTAAAAAAATATATATTTACTTCTAAAAATAAAAAATATACAGGTGTAGTATATTAAATGTAAAATGAACAAGCAAGGCTATTTTATGTTCACTTTCACAAATTACTTCGAGTCTTTTGCATAAATTTGAGCCTACTTTGGTGACTTTTTGGTTGATTTTTCTGGAACTAAATGATACAATGTTTTTCTTCGATTCGGGTACATCTTGTCTCCCGCTTCTCAGCTTGTAAGCTTCTCAGAATCACATGGTTACGGATTGGAGGATATGCCCTAATAGCAAAATACAATTTGAGGCTATTTCTCAATCGCAACAGGAGGTGGGGATTTTAGAAAAAATAGGACAGCTTCGTAAACTTTCCATTTGACCCCCGCCATAGTCTACCCTCCCGGGCTGCTTGTGCGTAGGGGTTCAAATTATAATTCACCCGAATGTTTCTATGCTATTTCACCACAGACGGACACGGAGGATTCGTGCTCGCTGGACCACTACGACAAAGACCGCCCCAAAGCGCCCTCGCGCCAACGCTCCGAAGGGCGCAACCTGGTGGTGAACGGACGCCGCAGCTCACTGGACCCGAAGGTGCCCCGCGACAAGGTCTGACATCTCATGACCCTGTTTAGCATGAACTCGCCCGGACCAATCTTCGGCACCGACGGCACGGTCGCCGACAACAACAACTCTCTGCAGCTCCAGTCAGATCCAACCAAGAGGCGACACGAATCAGCCACTCTCTAACCGGCAGATCTTGTCTATGAGTGTCTGTGTGTGTGTGTGTGTGGGTTTGAGTGCGTACTTCACCATGAATACGGTTTCGAGAACTTCGCTTTCGAGAACTTCGCTTCCACTCGCAGCTCGAACGAACCTCCAGGGCGGCGCCACGGTGTCTTGGATATCCTATCTGGAAGTCAGAGTGCGTATTGTGGGATGAGTATTGTGGGGGCAGGAATTGGACATCTGTGTGTGGGGCAACTGGACGATTTGATGGAGCCTCTATGAACAGGTGACGTCCTCTACTTTGACGTCATTTCCGTTGCGTCAGGCGGCTCGTCCATTGGGAGGGGGGGGGCACGGGCAGGTTTTTTTGAAACGACTTAAGTCTTATCTGGCAGTGATTTGTCACATGAATAGAAGTGATTTAGGTTTAGGGTGGACCTGTTTCCGTTAGTAAACAGGTTCAAGATGGCGTTGACTAATGGAGGATTTGATTTTTGATTAGTTTTTTAATTTACATCAATGTGTCTCAATTTTTAAATATGTTTTTGATGTAATAGGACCATAGAGATTACTTGGTCTTACGAAAAATTGATTTAGAATATTAACCTTGACAAAATTGTAAAGAATCTATTTATGTAAAGACTAAACCTTTAGTCGGCTTTGCTCTGGATAATATGTAGCTTTCTTACCGTGGCAACCCTAAATGCAAAAGCTGAATCGTGAACCTCAACGTACTGGCTAATAAGTAATACTCTCATGCTGTTAAAGCTAATACGGCCCTTTAATTTATATGCAACGAAAAATCACCAATGACGTGCGATTAAAAGCGACAACGAACTTATTAGGTAATAATTTGAATTTTATTCCTTGATTTAGATTTGCCGTTCTCTTATACGATTATCATCGTCGATATGACGAAGCAAACATAAAGTAACACAAGTCACACAAGTGATGTGCAGTGTACATGGAAAGGTCAAATGTTATTTCGGAACGCCCGCCATGTCTAAATCACTTCTCTTCAGTTGTATCGCTCGCCAAAGTGCAATAACATATAACAAATGTTCGATTCGACCAACCTTTAACAAACAAAAAAATACAAACGCGTATCTCTATTTGTGCGTTGAAGTGTCGCCTAGTAACAGTTTAGGAGAACAGCTCGCTTCGCGGAGTTTATTTTTGTTACGTTATTCAATGCTCCATCTCGTTACACCCTCGCATATAATGTTGACGGTCTCTGCCGATAGATGGCGTTTGGCGGGGGAGGGGGAAGGGATACACTGACGATTAAGATGGCATCTGTGCCTCGTGACGTAACATTCGAATGAATCGGAAAAAGCGCGAGAAATCTTCGGTTCGTTTAAAATGTGTTATTTGACAAAGATTCAGTAAGATTAGATCAATCTTTGTGCAAACATGTGTCCGTTGCAAGAGGAGATCAGCTTAAAAGAAGGGGGCTAACCAAGTGTAGAAAAAGTGTAAATTCAAAATGGCTGCCAATGAAATAATGATTCCAGCTGTCAGGGAATCAGTGTCAGACAGCAATCTCGTCTCAAGATGGCTACTAGTGCCCACTGAAGATGGCCGGCAGTCAAGCGCAATAGTCTCAATCAAGTTGGTCAAAGTCGACCAAGAAGCTATTCCAGATGGCCGCCGACCAAATGCTGAACAAAAGATGGCCACATTTGATTGAAGTTGGCAAATGATTCAAGATTCAAAGTGTTGATTCAGAATTCGAAGCGTTGATTCAAGATGGCCGCCCTGCAAATTTTGATCCAAGGTGTCCGCTTTGGAATGGCCGGATGAAAATTGTGTATTACATTGTGTCGATTCCAAAATGGCAGCCAGATACGTCATTCTCGCGCATTTTTCCTCCGAATGCACGAACTCCATTCTCACGACTGGGTACGAAATATCACGTGAGACATTTTTTTTGTTTCTGCGAGATTTAACTCCTCCCTCCCCACCGATGTGGCGTTTACAGTTATGTCTCGCCGACGTTGTTGTTGGATGACGTTCTAAGCTGTTTACTTGGCGAAGTAGAATCTCATTCATCGCAGCCACAAAAGATATCATCTCTAGCCGAACCTGTACCATACGCATCTTAATCATATTCATCGACGGGAACATTTTTGTCAAAGTTACTGGTGAATAAGGTCGAAGAGAGTGAGAGAGTGATGGCGGCAAATTTAATCGATTGTTAACTGTGGCACTGGCACATAACTATTTAACGAATAAATTAAAATAAAATTGGAATTAACTATTTTAACGAGGTATAGGCACAAACTATAGATATTATTAGAGCTTTTTCCTCCTTGTGATATACGATATCGTCGATCGACTAACAAAATCAATAGAACAAAATTGGAGGTTGAAATAATGACTATTATCTCGGATGACAATTAGACAGGGGATGCACCGATTTTTCTCTCGGAAAATGTATTCTTATGATAACTTTACCTTAACAAAATCGTTTGTATTTTTATTTATTTTGAAGTCATGAATGGAATCCCTGTGGAGTGCATATGGTTATCTACATCCAGACCAGCGTGCTTGTTTAAGTTTCAAGCTGAAATTTACTTTCACCATAAATGGTTCAGTTGGTGAAGTGTTCGGAAAAATCGAAATTGAATGTGCATTTATTTGGGTCATAGTACAATACTTCCTTTTAATTTTTTGGTAATACATTGTTTCCATCAGATATTACATGAAAAATATAGCAAAAAGAGGCATTTTCAAAGATTTTCTAAAGATGTAAACCTTGCAATTTTCTGATTTTTGGAAGAGAAACAGAGTGGTTCTAAAGCTGAGGTGTCATCTAGGAACTAACCATAAATTTATAAAGTACACGATCAATAACAGCATTTTTCAAGTTTGTTGTTTTCTCTTATAACTTCCATGCTCCAAAACATTTTTCAAACTTGCAGATAATATAACGTAAAACCAGGAACATTGACATATGCTCTTTCATTACTCCCACCTCATATTAAAACGGAAACTGCCAATGATAAAGCGCTAACAAAGTACTGCATAAAGCGCTAAGTCTCATGCCTGCGGCTTCCCCCTCCTACCATAGGCAATTATTACACTAATACATTTGTTGCGCGCAGGTCGCCACAGATTTTCCATAGGTGCCGCTGCTAAATTAAAAAAAAAATGAGAAAGAGGTGAGCGCCCCCCGTATATAAACATAAAAATATACATATATATTAGTCATTCTTCAAATTAGAATGTTTTTTCTAATATATCATGACGAGATATCACTATCAAAACCGATTAGTTAAATAGGAAAAAAAAGCATGCCTATAACTAAACATCGACGCACCCATGGCATCATTGCCTATATCTGTACGCGAGTGTGTCGATTCTCGGCTGGCGGGGTTTTATCAGGAATTTGTTGACGAAATTCGACAGCACCTGAAGTTGATCTCGTGCTTTTCGTCTATTTGAATGGAACAAAGGTTCACGCCACGAAGCAGCTATGTTGTTTTTTTTGGGGGGGGGGCGGGGGCGGGAGGTTAATGTTGCCAGATAAAAATAGGCGTAGTGAAATATGTGTGTTCGGTGTAAGGTCGGTAACAAAAGAAAAAAATTTAGCCTAACTACCAGTATACATAATTTATTATATACAAGATTTGACAATAAAGTTCGGTTAATGACGTTTATTCGATCCTGGGGTTCTGGTGAAAATGTGTCCATCAATAAATGTACTTTCGAGGCGAATAGAGGGGCATAGAATCTCCTGTTGTGATATCCACTTCAGTGAATCAAAAAATTAGGTTTTTATTTATTTTATGTTATCTACGAAATTAATTACTGGCTATATTTCTTCAAGTTCTGACCCAATTGGAAAACCACATATTTTACCGCGCCTATTTCGGGCATTTTTCTGGCAGTGTTGGCAAACGACACCAGCTGCGGGCGCGTCGCAATTCCAAAACCAAAGTTGTGTACATTGGACTGGCGATTAATTCATTTGGCATGTATTCCTATCGCGATCGCACCCACGCCTAGGTGCAAACGTTATCGTACTAAAAATCGTAGGCCAAATCTCTATTAAACTCGTTTCCATTTTTTATTTTTTAAATTTTTATTTTAAAAACCCGGGATCGACACTCAAGATAAAATAGAGCAAAAAAAAAATAAGATCCCGTTTTGATTGTTACTCTGTATACACTCGATTACGCTGTATAAAAAGAGGTGAAAGGAGGGGGCAAACAAATGTCGTCATCTATCAATGAAATTATGTTTGATCAAGCACTATAGTATATATATAATGTATAGTTGACATGTTTATCGATAAAAGCGCTTATTTGATTTGCTCTGATAATCGCAAGTGAAAATAAAAACTAGTGAATATGTCAATTTTATTACAGAGTCGCATTTTTTCGCCGGATCCCATCAACACATGTCGGTTAATACCGATAGACGAGACAAATAGTTGCCAAAGTTGGTTCGGTGACGGATCGTCAATCTGCCACGGATTCTGCCCAGAATCAAATTGTGTTCTATGATCTGGGTTCGAAGCCCAGTCTGGGTTAAAGATAATTAATCACAAAGAAACCATTTCTGCCAACTGGGACAACGGTAAATCGCAATAATATATTTTTCTAAAATATCTCTATACTATCGGTGTAGTACAATATTGATATTTTCTTATCGGATACACAATACTATCGACATTATCAGCTATCTATCAACAATTGATATATCAGCTATTTCGCAACTATCGCTCATCCTAATCAGCTTCAGCAGGATGATCCTAGATGTCGCTCGCCACCGGTTAATACCTACAGACATTGATATTGACATAATATTGGTAAGTTTATAAACTCTCACAGTGAAACGGCATATTTCAACACATTGCGTGAGTCGACTACGGATGGCTATACATAATAAGAATCTTTGCCCCACAAAAAAACCACTCAATTTAACCATCGATTATGAAAATTTCCACGTCTGCCAACATGATTGGTGATGGCTATGTTTGTTTAGTCATTAATCACGGGGGAGAGAAAGGGAAAGAAATGGCCAATAAACATTTACGAATCAATTTTTGTTGCCGGCAAACATGACATTAATAACCTCGCTAAATGGCGGTCAACATTATCCCCACCGTATCAGGCCAATGGATTGGTCAATTGGTAATTGGTGCAGCCCTGAAAATCGTGGCAACTACAAATTATCAGGTGTTCCCATCGAAACGTCTTATCCACTCTAGAACATGGCCATTTTTTTTGGTTTTTGACCACGAAAACAGTTGATTAATGGCTGGTCTTACCGAAAAGCTGCGCTATGATTTGTGTAAATGATAATGTTCATAAAATAGACAGAAATCGCAACAAAAAAACCACCCATATTCTAGATTAACGTTTTTAAAAGCCAAAGCCGCAAAAAAATCGCAAACTTTGACGACAAACACTTTGACACACTTTGGCAAAAACTCTGACATTGACGGCAATATTTAGTTTATAAATTTGGAGAACACCTTACTCGCAAAAAATGATATCAAGAAAGGACAGAAACCAAAGTGCCCAACTATCGTACTTCGTTTTACTGATTTTTAAACTGACATGTATGACATGGTCAACATGTCAGTTTAATTTTCACAACACAAATCAGTTCATTTTCATTCATACTTAGTAGCTCGAAAGGAATGAAGCATTTTTGGCTTAGAGAATAGAAGAGTTTTGTTTACAAACTTGCAATGACAAAATCAGATTGTGTATTTTAGTTTTGACATCATAACCATAGGTGAAACATATGTCCTTTCAATGTACTTTTGAATTTTTCCATATAAACACAATTATATTTATTTAATAGTCTCGCAAATTTTTAATTACAGATTTTATTAGCATTACAGATGTTAATTTAAAAAAAAAACGATTAAATGTAAATAAAATTAGTGTTCTAAAGTCCTGTTGTTAAGACACTTTTAATATGTCAGGTACACAAGAAAAATAATTTTGAAGTTAAGAGAAGCGATACTGTTTTATAAATGTTATTTGTCCCTCTCCTACACAAACATAGAAGCTTGAAACTCATTAACTCATAACACAAAGCACAGCATAGCGCATTCCAAAGAACACATTTAATATTAGACGTCGTGATTTGGTGTGTAGACTGCGAACAGAATCGCACTTGTATCCGTAGTTCCCATGCGCACGTACGCAGTGCATTTCCACAAACAGTCAAAAGCAAGTACGATGGGGAATGAAACAGTGACCCCGTACCCTCGCACGACGGTCACCATATTCCCCCGGGCCCAATTTAATTCGGTTCGGCTAGTTCACGAACGTTTAGGTGCACGCGAAAACGGCTATCGATTTTAAATTCCGAAAAAATTCGAGTTCACACTGTACGAAACGATGTCACAATAATACCTAGTAACACAAATGTGGTGCGGTCGACACACTTGAAATTGAAATAAAAGAAAATAGCAGCGAATAATGCCATTACGTCATTTTTAAGTGTTCTTTAAAATCGTGTTACAAGGTCCTCGTTTTCCGAGCTAATGTTGTAATAGCCTGGTCACACGGTAGCCCAGCTCGAATATATGAAATCAATCGAAGACGAATACCAAGAAAGGGTTCAATGGTATAAAAGCTGGCACGAAAATAACAACATGGCCAAGGTAAGAAAAAATGATAAGAAACATTTCCAAACAGTGTTTCGATGCGACAATGTCTTTCACAGTGGGTCTGGCGGATAGAGCGTTTGTTCGTGTATCAAAAGTCATGTACAAAAATATATTAGAACTGAAAGTGACAACTATTAGATATTTTCTTTATTAATATAAGTTTATTTTTAATCGAAATTTTACAAGCATGTTATTTTGTCTCTAGTTGGAATTTATTTTCTAAAAGCAATTCATTCGTTTTTAGTTAAAGTCTTGTGGCAATTTTTTTACGTTAGAAGCAATTTTTGAAGCTATGGCTGTTTTGTTTTTGTTGATTCTTGTTTTATTTGATCACTTAAGAGGCGCTCAGCATCAAAACGTATTTCGCCAGGCCACAATCAGATCATCGGGTTGTGGACCAAAGAGGACCTGCAAGTACATAAGCCACCACGAGAGGGGCACTTCAAGGAGTTCACCATTGACGATGACGGTAATAAACATTTAGATTAAATTTTGTAATGCTGTTGTGCATTAATTCTTTGCCGAAACATATTTCAATTGTTTATCGAGAGAATGTTTAAATGTATTTACCCAAAAAAAATTCGGAATGAATATTTTCAATACTCAATTTTCAGTTGTTCATGACTGCCAAATGTTCCATTTAAAAAGGAAGGGCCTGATTTTACTGATATTCCGTTTAGAATTGAGTGATTGGCTATATTAATAAATGAATGGGCAAAATTTAAATCCAAATAACCATTTTTTGAGCCGTTTAAAAACTTCTAGAAATTGTTAGACATTGTGTTAATGATAATTTGATGTATCCAATGATAAAAATTAAAAAGCTTGGGAATATTTGATTTTCCATAGAACTTTTAGGGCCCATCCAGCGGCGGTCGGTGTCTGATCAAGCGGTAAAATATATTTTTGGGGTGAGAGTGAGGTTGGAGAGGGGAAGATTCGATTTTTCAAAAATTTGAATTATTATTAAGTATATGGCATTTGCTTTCGCTGAAATGGGATAAAGGACTGCTTTTGTTGCATGCATTGAAGATCCTCTGCTGGGTAGCCCATCGCACTGTTGTTATTTTTTTATTTATTCCCCCTCCCCCCCCGTGACTCGTGAAATGAGAATTAAATGTATAATATAAAATTCTGGATGTTTTCGTTCAACACGGTCAGGGGAGAATGATCCCTACCAGGACCTGAACGAGTTCTTCAATCGCACCACGCTATCAGGAGTGGCTCAGATGGGAACGAGACGACCCATCAAATGGCGGGTCTTTTGGTTCCTCGTTTCGGTTGCCGGACTCGTCATGTCCTTCTACCAGTCGATGGACGTCATCATTGACTACTTCGAGTAAGTGCTAAATATATATCCGTGAACTTGGCCCAACCACCTTCGATTTTCGAGCTGAAAATTTGCTAATAGTTTGTGCTATATTTGTGCCGTCTATATTTGGGCAGCCTATACTTGGGCTGCCTAGTGCTGACTGTGGATCAGACCATCAGCTACTGATATCACAGCTGAGAGTAAAACTGAAGAGAGATTCCAAAGGGAAGAGGCAAAGGCAGTTTGATGTGCAAGAAATACCAGAGAAATATACAGTAGATATCAAAAACAGATTTGAAGCACTCAGTTGCCCGTTTATTGCAGTTCTTCTGCAAAATTGCACAACATAAAATAGTTATATGATGTTGCTATGAAATTCGCTAATTTGTTTAGATAGTTATCTCCTGTAGTACTATTCACTACAGTGTTCATGAATAGTAATAAGAAAAATTTACTTCAAGGAAAAATTGCATACGTTTGTCTTCACTTTTTAAAAACCACGCATGTATTACACGTTTGTTTTTTTTGCACTTTGGAACTTCTGACCGTTTTTTTTTTTTTTTTTTTGCTTTTGTAGACACAAGACCGCACAGGTAATTAACTACAAAAACGTCCGTCGTTCGCCGTTCCCATCGTTCACCGTCTGTTCCAACGTTCGTCTGCAGGCCAGCAAAATTGTCCAACATCCCCACGTGGCGGATTATTGTAGCGATTCCTCCTGCTCCCGCGTCACCAAGTCCAAGAAATTCTTGGGCGAGGTAAGACTGACTCGAATGTTCCAATACCTATGAAGCGTCGTCACAAACGGGGAACCATGTTGCAACATGCAGTGCCGAAAAAGAAAGAGGAAGAAAGTCTGACGAACTAACGTTTTAAATTAATAGAAATGTAATTTTATAAACGACAGCTTTACAGACTCTGATCGTCTCACTTATTATTATTTTTTAACGTTAGACTAACGTCTTTGGTTTTAAGCGGGCAGAGTCCCCATATCGTGTTAAGATTTTTCGTAAGGATTTTCTGTTACCAAGAGCGCTATTTATCCGCTCTCGAAATTTAAATGGGGAGCAATGCATGAGCTCCCGTCATCATCGGCACAGGGGTAGCCGCTCATGCAGCTTGCTTCGAAAGCAGGCACGCTTGGCAAAGCTGCTGTCGAGCGTGAAAACCCAGAACTAGCTTATCCTTCTTCAATTATCATTGAGAATAGGACATATAGTACTTCGAGATCGCAGGTGCTGTCTTGATCGCACGGCACCGTGCACATTTTAAATTAGAAAGTAAATTTAGATATAATTGAACACGAGCATGTCCCATAACATCAAATTATAGCATAATTAATCACATGCATGTCCATTAACATTAATCATGCACTCGTGGCGCAAAGAGGATAAAGCGACGGTTGAGTTGGCTAGTCCAATGCCGTCTACCTAATGACGTATGTAGACGGCATTGGCTAGACTCGATATATATAAATGTACGACGAGAAATTCGCATTTGCCCCATTCGCACTTGTCCCAGACGACCCCTTTCGCCGACGCCTTTTATACGAAATACGAAATACTATTTTTTTTCTTTTACTTTTAGGTCGATTATGAAGAAATATTGTTAACACAAGCGCTGATTCTTATGCAGCTGAACAAATCGTCGGAAGAATTGACAAACGAATTCTATGGGAACGAATCTCATTTTATAAAGGACTGCTTTTGGAAAGGTGCAAAATGCGGGATCGAGTAAGTTTTAAATTAATCAAGTTTATGGAGAAAAAAAATCAACCTATTATTTATAGATCGACATAAGCATAAATTTTCTTCTTAAAGAACGAACACACTGCTGCACCGCTGACTAAAATAAAATAATTATCACACACTTGGTTTGATCCCAGGACATCTGAATCCAATAACAATTCAAACGTTTCTAGAAGTTTGACGATTGTTTTTAACTAGGTATAATTTATTGCAATAAAACGACGGCCTGTCAAAGTAGAAATTTCATTAGTAAAATGTGTTATAAATTTTCTTGTAGCAACCCTGATGAAATTCTTCTGTTCAACACCTTATTGCACGGCCAGTGTATGACGTTTAATCCGGGAATCTTTCAAGGAGTGGAAGGAGCGGACAACAGAGGTCAAGTAATTTTTGCTAAGAGTTCTTACACAGACGCAGAGAGTCACCTGATTAAATTATAGCTTGTGCCTATAAGTCAAAATAACACCATGGCCTGCGTCGATATATTCTCAGATTCCAGAATATGATTGGGTCATTTTTTAAATCCGTGATACCTATTCATAATCACTATTGCGGACTCTGTATCACTACAGGATCTTTGTACTCCTCGTGTCGTTTAAGGCAACATGTGAGGGGTATATTTTCACGGACCGCGAGATTGAATAAATGGCAGCCCGCGCCGGGAATCAAACCCGGGATCGCCGAGCCGCAGCCTTTTTGCTTTGCCAATATACGTCAATGGCATTTGAAATGCATTTTAATGGGGCGGGCCCTTGAGACAACCAACAGAAAGTTGCAAAGTAGGCGTGGTCGAGTGACACTAAAATTCAAAATGGCCTCCCCATATATCACATACAATTGCGAATTGAAAACATTGACGTAGTTCTACGTCAAAGAAATCCCCACTGTATGGCTCAAACCATCTTTATTGGTCGGCGTTGGCTATGAATTGTCTAATGGTTGTCCGATTTCAGAGCTGCATCTGGTGCTGGAGATGGACCGTGACAGCCGCAAACTCAAGTTCAATGACTTGATGGCCATCTATTATGTGCATAGCCCTGGCACGGCGCCCCCGCTGTACACCATTGGGGGAACGGTCTTCCCTGGAGACAAGATCCGTATTGACTTTAGCGTGGTAAGCACATGTGAGAGGGGGACAAAAACTACATTTTTTTAATCAAGCAGCTCTTCCCCACAATTTTACAAATCGATTGATGAACGTTTGATGTCACAGTACTATTTGCTCTTAAAAATTCTCGAAACATCTTCTGGCTGCATTGAAAGTCGTCTTGAAGGTCTCGGCGGTGTAGTGGAGTACGTTCTCGCCTTCTATGCACTTGATCGCGTTTCGGATCCCGCCGATACCTCCCGAATTTTTCCGGCGAGAAAAATTCGTTCCTTCCTTCGGAATGGATGGAAGTAAAGCCGTGAGACCCATGCGTTGTTAGGTACACGTTAAAGATCCCTACCTAGGTCAGAAGAAGCCTAGATTAGGCCAAATTCCAAATTACCATATTGGTCCCTGGAAGAGGGGGCTGATAAGCTTCCTTAACAAACAGTACAATCCTATATATTCTCACATATTGCCATAATTCTACGGCGTGGCAGTTACCCTATCAAAATCATTAATATAAATATTTCAAAAAGAATGAAACGCTCTCGCTAAAAGTTAAAAAAAAATGTCGGAGTCCTTTTTCATCTATTTCAGCAAAACATTTCTCGTTTGGAGTCCAACGGCTGCGTTGACTCATACGGAGATGACAATCAAAAACTGAATGTTTACTTTACCGAAAAGGTTCCATACTTTTACGACCAACAGGTAGGTTTACAAGAAACTGTACTGAATTCTGTAGTTTAAAAAAAACATAAAATAATAATAGAACATTTGTTATCCTAAATAAAAAATATGCTCTTTTCATGTCCGAAGATTAACATAAAAATATTTTATTCTCGCAGTCTTGCATCTTTTACAAGCAGTATCTCATCTGGATGGTTCATAGCTGTTTCTACGCAAGCCTGCCGAAAATGCCCGCCTACGAATTGTATAACGTCACAAAAGATAAACTATGCACATCGATTGGTCAGTATCTCATATCAAACATATTGTGTGATCGGAATAGCTCAAGTTTCCAAGCAAATTAGATCAATTCAATTTTAAGTTTCAAAAATAAATAAAAAGACATTTTTGAAATTGTGAAAACAGTAACTATGTGAACGTACGGGTCAGAAATATTTTCAAATATACTTGCATTTTTTTCCATTGTTTTGTTTTCTTTTAATTAACTTTATTACATGAAACATAAAAATGCAGTCATCCCCTTAATAAGAGAAATTCAGTTACTCCATAGTCTCACCTAAGTGATGACTGTGAGAGAAGACTCATGGATATGATTCTGTTTTTTTTTTGCATTTTTTGCATCAAAAAAATTCACATATTTTGCTAAATATTATTTCTCATATTTCTTGATGAAAGTTAGTATAAAAATCTGATTATATTGAAAGGATACCTACATGTATATTTCATGAATTGACATGAGACGACCTGACTTGCATACTTAAATTGAAGAGAACCTTAGAGACACTGTATAATTCGATATATTTTTTTATATATATATGGCTGTAATGGCTACTGGATTCATATACGGCAACAACTTTCGCCGCAGACTGTCTCAAGAATTGCAGCGATTTCAGTGACGACGTTCTAGAGAAATTGAGAGCGGAGTGCAAACCATCATGCAAGTAGGTGAAACCACTGAAATGCGTAGATATTGGTATAATAATCGTACAAGTTGGAATAACTAGTGAAAATAAATACCTAATTAACGGAATTATTATTCGACAGGGAACTTTCAATTCAATACAACGTTAATACGATGTCACTATTACTTGAGGTAAGCAAATGTACAACTTACAGTATACAGTATGTACAAAAGGGAGTTGATTCAAATTTATACATTAAAATTGGAGAACGTTTATCAAACGGAATGGAATTTCGCCCAGATGTTGACAGGATCGAAATTTTTTAGATGCCATATCGCATACACGCGAAACTGTTTGACGTACCGGTAATTATTTTATTTCGGCATTCCAAAATGGCATGCTTTGAAGAAGAACGTACAACCATCTTGCTGGATGCGCTTTTAATTTTTGTGTAATTTCTCCGTATTTAGCTTTTATCAATAAATTCCTTAAAAATATTTTGTTTCGTTGACTGTGGGCTCTTCTTCATTGCATAAGGTTTTGGGACAACAAAATAAAATAATTACGTGACACAGTCGAACGTGCATACAACGAAAATTAAAAATTGAAGGTTTTTCTAACACAGTACATACTCCGTATTTCGCTTTTATCAATAAATTCCTTAAAAATATTTTGTTTCGTTGACGGTGGGCTCTTCTTCACTGCATAAGGTTTTGGGACAACAAAATAAAATAATTACGTGACACAGTCGAACGTGCATACAACGAAAATTAAAAATT
>JAUJYS010000666.1:0-21263 GCA_033995665.1 Melogona broelemanni
AAACGAAAGCCTGCGCCGGGAATCGAACCCGGGACCACCCGCTTAGTAGTCTATGACCATAGCCACTGAGCCACGGGGGCCGCACAATAGTGGCGATAGTTCTCGCTTAAATACGTTAAACTGAATATTCATGCGAGTTTTGCAAGACAAATAGGTTGTTGCAGCAATCATTTTTACGTAATATGAACTTTCACTCTGACAGCAACCCGCGCATACCGGATAGTCGATGCTAAAAAATAAAATGGCAATTGTGAACTGTGTTCTTGGATTTATTTCCCCATGTTCCCTGTCATCAAAGAACAAAAAAAATGTGTTTTCCACTTTTATTTTTCAAACCTAAATGCAAAACGTTAAAGATGCGCCAAACGTCGTTTTTCTAAAAGATAAGTTTTCATGCGAGAGCATTCCTTGTTGGACATTTCGAATTTTCGAATTAAACGAGCATCTTTATGCTTTAGAGTGAAACATATTTCAACCGTCATTTATATTCCTTTTTTCAGGTTGGCTCACGTCTTCTCACGTTGCTTAAGATGTCCAGACGATGCGGTTTCTTTTTCTCACGCGCGTTGATAATTTATTTGTCTGTTGACGAACAGACGCCAGGTCAAAGTGTCGCGATGTTCGTGCGTGTGTAGAGATCGTACTTGGTAATTCTTTGATACGGGGGTACGTCGTTGTCCCTTTCTCCTCCTACCCTACGAACAATGTTGGGTGGGAACGGAACGTAAAAGTTCCGTTCCCTAGGAACGGTTCCATTATTTTGGGGAACTTTGGAACGCTTAGGTTCCTTTTCTTAGGAAGGATCGCTTGGTTTGTTCCTTTTTTTTTGTTGAGGAACTCCAATGGTCGTTCCTTTTACTGCGTGCAAAGCATTTAAATAATTAATTTTTAAATATTACATATAAGATATAACACATCGTATTATTTAAAATATTTAAAAAAAATGATTACGTTCTCATTGAAAGTTCACGGGGATAACCATCCAATTTACAAATGGAATACTGGAACAAATTGAATTTTAGATATTTTCCTTCGTTCAGAAAGCGATTTTTTTCGTTTGTTCACTTTTATTTTTCAATTGAAGGAACGGCAAAGTTCCAGGTTCTTTTTGAAAGGGAACTAAGAACGGGTAGGTACTTTTCATTTACTGTAGGAACTGGAGCTACAACGGGTTCCATTTTATCTTTGAAGGAATGGGAACTGGAACGGGTTCCTTTTTAAAAAGGAACGACCCCCGACACTATCTACATAAATGCCACAGTGCTGCTGACAGGGTCATTAACAACGCAGGTAATGAGTAAACGACCTTGTCTCGCTGCAGGTAATTCTTTTGGAATTATCGGGGTAATCCTCTCGACGGGGGAGGGGGAGAAAGGGAGACAAACGCTTGGCGACCATGTGGATGACATGTCCTGGAGTTGATAGTCTTGATATTTCGTGTTTTCGGCTTTTGGTGTACAGCATCGCGGCGTCTGATAATGAGACGTGTTTTTTTTTCTTTTCCTGTTGTCTGCCCAACTCGCTTCTTTCTAAAGAGCATTCCTGTTAGGTTGATTGAAATATGTTGGTATGCGTAATCTTGTTTCTGCGCGTATTGTCGACTAGACTAAAACTCTCCGACACGACAGAGGAAAATATTCGTCTTCTTGATGCATGTGTGTCTGTGTGTGGAGTTGTTATCTGGCATCAGAATTTCGGAACGGCGTGGCTAATTTTTTGGACATCCCAATTTTATATACTTAGAGACGGGTTTACAAATGTCGAATTATTGATACAATCTTCGATAGATTTTGTTCATTATTTTTTTAAGTATGTTTTATTGTAGTGGTGGTTGTCATTATGGTAGGTTTCTACACCGGCTCGGTGCGAAGTAACCTTGCACCTGGGAACAGGAACGGATCTATAGAAACAAGTGTATTTTATCGGTTCCACCTCTCGGTGGTTCCGAGTTTATCCGCACCAAATGCCATGCGTGGATTCGCTCCTGTTCCCAAGCGGGCAAACCAGCAATATCGAAAATGTCGCTGCCGGCTTTGCAAAATTGCTGTTGATCAAGTAAGGATAATGTGAGGACGCGTTTATAATTTGGTCCACGATCCTTGTTTCGGAACCGTAAAATCCAACCCGATGGCCGAACGCGACCCTTTCTCCATCCGAATCATATCATACATCATCATGTACTGTATCAGGCTGTGATATCCTCGGAAATCGAATTGTACGGTTTTGGACGATAAATGTCGAAATGAATGGCTCCCGAGTATAATATGCGGCATCATGTACAGTATATAGGTGGCAGCACCGGTATTTGTGTGTGTGACGTCACTCGATGGGAACCGGTTAAACGCTCCACTTTGTCGCTTCGTCATAAATTTCGAGTCGGCACTATTTCTTTCAATGTCGCTGGTCTTCCGGCATGCGCTTGTTTGTCTACAGGATAAATACATGGTCCTGGGTCCCGGTGTCCAGTCTTTTACATCCTACTTGGGACCCCGTGTCCACATGTGTGAACACTTAATTCAGCTGTCGATACATTTTGAATGGTCATGTTTCATTCAAGTCTGAATCCCAATTATTTTTAATTGTAAAAATGAAATAAACACGGGCAAAATAATCATGAAAATGTTGATGTGTCATCTCTGTAGAAGATGGTGCATTCTCAGTTTTAATATTCGAGGTTTTTACTTTCTAGATTTTCATTTAAGATTTAATTTTAAATATACTGATTCAAAATTTCATTCTCTATATTCTGATGAAAATTTTCATTTCAATTATCCAAGATTTCATTTTTGGCGCAATATGGCGTTTTTTTTATTATTCAAGATTTTCTTTTGAAGATAGATATTTACAGTAGATCGCTTATTATTTTATTTTTCAAGATGTTTAGATCGTTAAAGATTTTATTTCCAAGATGTTTTGATCGTTTAAGATTTTATTTTCAAGATGTTTAGATCGTTAAGTTTCTTCTACATATTTCTAAGTAATCAAATGAGATGTTTTGAGGTAACTTAAGAGATCGGCGTGATTGTGGTAACGTTAGAGATCCCCAAATTTTGTATAAAAACGTTCTAAAAAGTTGTGACTTTTTGATATAAACTTGGCTCGAAATGTGTCGACTCTCGACTAAATTCATGATGAGAATAACGAACGGGCTTGGTTCTTAGGAGGAAATACTGAGGACGCGTCACTTTGCGTTTTTGCTCTCCGCAACTTTTGGCGCAATGTGACGTTTTTTTTTTATATTTTCCTTCTTATGAACTGGAATTTTTTCTTTTCGAGTGAGATGAAATGTTTTATGCATGACCTCGCCGGAATTTCGGTCTCCTTGTTTCAGATCTCCTATTTGCGGGGAGTCAAAAAGAAGGACGACTCTGCACTCAACGAATTTATATACAGTGTGGAATGCTGGTCTCAATCTGAGGTTGCTATTCAAGCAACATTTCCCGATTTAACTGTCCATTAGAAGTGTGGTGGGGGCTACTAGTTTCGCCAGTGTGTATTACCCGACTAAGTTATCATATCCGCCATTTTGTTCAATGGGCATTCTTAATGCTTGTGATTGGCCTCATCTGTCTTCTAGGCCCACTAGTTAACTCGTTGGCTTTCCGTCGCGACTCCTTTCGCTACGAAACCAGCAAAACGACAACCATTAGTTGTCGTTTTTTTTCTTGCCGCGAAATTTAGTTGGCAGATATTTTTCGTCGTTTTCCAACAATACACAATTGGTTTCGAGGGTGGCTTAGCGCCACGCCACGTCCACGACGAATGGGGTGTATTTGGAAACAATTGCATCAAACGCCTAGAGCATATAGGTAATTTATCGATCACGAAATTAAATCATGGGATGGGGTGAAATTGTAAATAGTATGCTTGTTTTGTCATCTGTGAGTTTTGTAGCTCCATGTAACATTTATGATTTATGACGTCATGCGGGAGATATGGTCAATTGGTCATGGCAGTATTTTTACCTAGTTAGCAAATGTTGATCATCCACATGTTCAGGCAGTTAGTGCTTTTTTTTTTGGCGAATAAAATCCGAATTCTCGATAGGTGAGGTCACTGAACCATGCTAGATTGATCACGCGAGTTTTTTATTACCAAATTCGAGTAAAAAATCTTAATCACAATCAAAATCAACAACAAATGGTATTTCAAAATCACAATCTTCATAGGTAAGCTATCCTCGTAAGTCAAAAAAATTCTTTCCTTTTTTAAGCGTCATGTTTTTTGTCCAAAACTTCGCCTGTAATGTCACTTTTTCATTTTATTTGAATTGTTTTTTTTTAATGTGGTTTTTCACCAATTTTGTTTAATATGCTATTAATTCGTGAAAACATTGAAAATATGCCATTGCGGAACCATTAGATCTATAAGAAAAACTGATTAAGGACAGATGACAGATGACAATGAGTTGACAATTTCTCATGACGTGATGGTTTCGTCAAAAATACTTAAATGGACTCAACACTTAAGAAGTCCTTTTTCTACAGACTTTTTCTTAAGATTGCGTGCGAATTTCGCATTAAAAATGAAATCATACGCCCATCAAAGTCGAGTTTTTCCTCTTTTCCCCCCCCCACTCACTCATTAATTGCCCCGTGGTCACACACGCGTCTTCGGCTGGCCATCTTTGCGCCTGGCTTTCGATTTAATTAGCGATAATGCGTCGGACCTTCCGATTTAATCGGCGACGTGCCGACGTATTCTGGCGATTGCCCCCGGAGTCGTCGTCGCCGTCGCCGCCGCTCCTGGCCCACGCTAAATGCGCGCCACCCGCCTGATTTATGGCCCGACGAACACGACTCGCGCATTTTTATCGGCAAAAATTCGGCCGACACGCACCAGGACGAATTTCGAGGTGTGTGTTGACCGACCACTGCCGCTGGAGCGATGGCAGGAAAAAAAAAAGTTACGCGTCATGCAGTTGGGAGTGTCAATTCCTAAATTAAATGCATGTTTCGTGTTTGTTTTTATCTCGAATTTACTTCAACCCCCCCCCCCCCATCCCCTCGATCAATTATAAACCCCCCTCCTTTTCCTTCCCTCAAGCGCCTTCTGAATGTGGTAGTATTTTTGTCCTCATTTGCATTCGTTTACCCCGGGAACAGGCATTTGCATATAATAATTTATCCACGATGTCGGTTCTCCCATCGAGATTGGTGGCTAGGGGTAGAACGTCAGTTGTTGGCATTTGCTGTCGTTTGAACCAACTATTTGTATCGGTCGTAGATCCCTGACGTTCTGAGCTTAATTTGCTTCACCTGGGCCTAATGGCGTGGCGTGGCAAAATTAGAAAGAAACTGTTACGGTACTCCAGAGAACTAAGCAACTTTCTTGTTACCAACTGAAACAAGTCATTTAAATGCCTGCTAGTATTGCAATTGCTTTAAAATTACGAAAGTTTATTTGTGCTTAACTCGATATTTATTTGGGCGTGCTCCTGCACCTTTACAAATTAATTCCCCATGTATATAATTTCAATTTGGGCTCAATCTTTTTCATGACTAAAAATATTTTAGATTATTTTCTTCCACGGTTTTTTTAATGGTATTTATTTGGTGAAAGCGCTTTAGTACCCGCATTGAAACGCGTGTACAAAAATGTGAACCAGCTTGGCCAGAGCTCTATCCAGCGCACCTGGATTCCAACCCGACATGTCTTTGGATTCGCTAGTTGCCCGCTTACCTGGGATAATTAATTGCCTGGATTAATTTGCCGTCCGCCGGCACCGAAAAACGCCAGGCCTTTTTAGCGCGTGCACACAAGCGGGTTACGACTTATCTTGGAATCTCTCACTCGCTCTATCTCTCTCTCTCTCTCTGCCTGTATGACAGCAGCGACTATTCCAGAGAAGTCGATTGCGTGGTCTGGTTTGGCTTTTCTTATCTTTGATTGGAATCGTCGATTCGTGGTGGAAAAACGCGGTTCGACCGGACGATTGCACGCATATGTATTTATTTTTTTCCTGAGCCCACTGATGCAGAGATCAGACCACAATTGGCACTCATGCCGGATTTTAGTGCAGACTCGACCGCTTGTGCGATGTCTGCTCTCCGGACTTTTTAGGAACCTTCAAAATTCCTTTGACTGATTAAAATTCTATTTTTCGATTTTAATTAAGTCGTGTTGAGGTGTTATTTCGCCGCTTGTGGCGCTTTTAAGACTACTAGAATGTCAATTTTGGAGCTAGTAGCATATAGCTCGTGATATTCTGAATACATGGATGTTGTACCGTGTACTTGTAATACGTGTTCGCCGTAAATGCCGGTTATCGAGAGTTCAATTCCCGACCTCCGGAATGTTTTGGGCAAGAAAAATTCATACACCCGCCTGCCTTCGGAATGGAAGTAAATTCGCGAGATCCGTGCCCTGTACGTTGCGATGTACAAGTTAGAGATCGATCCTTACTTAGGTTGAATGCCTAACCTTGGCCAAATTATCAGGTCATCCCCGGCTGGTGGTCTCGTGACGATTCACACCGTAAAAAGTATATCCCCGGCAATTACCAACATTTACATACAGATTTAGCCACCCATTTAGCTAATTGACAGTTATTTTTAATGCGACTGCGGTATGTGGACTGATGACTATCTTAGAGTCCACACGTCGCTCTGATTTTGATCGAGGGAGTTTGGCGGATGGCGGCGTTGTCGCTTTTTTTCCCCCCGCGTTTTCGCCGTACCCCTGTTCCATGTTCGGTCCAGTTTTTTAAAATAAAGTTTGCCTTTTTATCGCCAAACTGAAAGTGGTATGTTTAGTTAAAAAGGTGGTTTAATTTATGTGGCATTTTGTGTGCCTGATTGCGGTAAATTTAAAAACAAAATAGAAATTCAGGCTGCGCGCGTTCTTTTTTTTTTCACGTGACATAATTTTGCTAAAATTCGCACTGCGCGAGTACTTTTGTGCTACAATTTAAAATGATTACAAACAACTCGAAACATGGCGGTCATTTTGCAAATTGGCCAGTCCGGTTGACCAGTTCTGCGTCCAAACTAACCGCAGCATTTGAGCCACAAACGTGATGTGTGTATTACAGAGAAGAGATCGCCGCGCCGCGCGTCCCCGCCTTAATTCATTTCACACGACGAAAAAGTAGTTTGTTCAGCGTCCGGCGCCATCGTGTACATTTACATCCCACCTCTATTGACGTTTATCAATTTCAATAATGAAAGAAAAAAGTTGCTCCGGAATTGCCGTTTTCTGGTTCGATCGTCGTATGTTGTAGAAGTAGTTAGAGCTGCAGCGTTTCTAGCGGCAGTTGATCGAAATTTTTCGTTAGTTACTTTTCGTTTTTGTTTGGCCTCACTTTTGCCAAACACTGGTCAAAGTAATATCATGGCTATGCCAGCAGATGCCAGCTGTTCTATAATTAATTAGTATTACTATTATAACTATCAACCTGTAAGAATGTCATGCATTGTTTTCTTAAAACGATACTGTAATCAATGGTATCACGGGAGACTATCGATGGTACGATTGAGTAAGGATTGACGTCATGGGCAAGTGGTCTCACAATTGGGTCAATTCGATGACGCATCTCGTAGCTCCTGAAGTGTCATATTTGTTTCAGACTTTATTTCGGTTAACTTGTGCGTTGTCGTCCCCTTCTTCTCCCTACACTGATCTTCCCAGGCATGGGCGCCTTTTCCAGATATACATGTTCCTCCAAAAAAATGGCAGATCTAAAAGCGTTTCATTCGAATATATAGTGATGTCAAAATAAAAAATACAGTTTGGTGTAACAGCTCCAGGTGGCGATTGAAACAAAGAAATTGCTAATTAGACTTCAGAATCCACTTGCGACGTCAGTGTGGGTGCGACTGGTGGGCCGCAATTCCATTGGCACGATTATACCGTTATCGGTAGCGTTAATTATACTCTTATATGTAATCAATTAGCCTCGTTATACAAATGCCAAACCAGGAGGCACTGTGCGCTGCAGTGGCTACGTAACTTGTAAAAAGGGAGTTTGCGATAAGTCTGCGGCACATTTTTTTATATTAATTGTCCTGGCCACCACCTGGTTTTATTTATTTATTCGAAACGTGCGCGCATTTGACAACGGTTTCCAGGTCGTGCCGTGCTGTACTACTTACTACTGCCGCCGTAAGTGGACGATCAGATAAAATATATCTGAAATTATGCGGCACGTTTTGATAATTGCTACGAAGCGATTCGCTAAGAATTTAGAGCAGGGACTCACTGTACAAGGTACATTGCAAGAAATTATTACCCATTTAGGGTTCCTTTTAATAAGCAATTTACAAGCCATGTTAGGTTGCTGTGGGGACTCGCTGATCTCAAGTTGACTATAACGTCATCTGTTTGGCCGTTGGTTAATTCAGGCTAATATATGGATAGTTATTAGTGAAACAGAATAAATTATTAATCTATGTTTAAATCATTAATGGCCGATCTTCTTAATTCAGAAACTGATAAAACAATCATTTTTACTTCCATTGCTGGAAACGGGCTTAATCCTAATTAAGAGGTGCCCATGTGGCTTTGCGATTTGCGTGTTCGTCTGCTATGCCCGTGACCGCTGGTTCAATTCCCAATCGGAGCCTCCGGATTTTTTTGCGCGAGAGGAAATCGATTATATAATCATTCGGAATGAATCCTTGCTTGCACGCCGTCAGGCACACGTTAGATTCCTATTTTCTAACCGGATCAGAAGCCTAGGCTAGGTAAAATGATAGTGTCGCCGTCCTCCAACCCTTGTAGACTGTTGGAAGGTTTCCAGATAAATACAGTTCGTCAATTACAAAAGTTTAAAATAGTTAACAGTTTAAAAAGAAGTAATCTAGATAAAAATAGTACAAATTTTTATTATAGGACCCGATGGGTAAATTATGATCACATTTTTTTTTAGAAAAGAACAATCTTGTTTATTGAAAACTGGGAAATATAAATCAGGACGCTTCCATAGTATAATAGCCATTCTCCTGCAATTGGTAGTACATAAAATACTCTCTCATAATATTGGTGACCTGTTTATTTTTGGTGAGTGGTCCACTTGGATGTCCATCTTAGTGGCTAGCCGGGTTATTTATGAGCACGAAAATTGTGTTCGTGCAGTTTGATGGCGAGTGGGAAAGGCTGACCACACCAAGCAAGTTGCTCGAGCTAGCCACGGCGGTGGCGTAATCTTATCTGGTTGCTTATAATGAGTTGGCTAAAATAATATTTTTATAACGACACCTTCTGGTAATTTACGTCCTCGTTGGGCGATGTGCCAGCTAATTAGAGCTCGCAGATGTCGGCCGCGAGAGGTCGCCAGCAATGGTCCGGCGCCCGCCACACCCCACCGCAGTATTGGCGTCTTCGCGCCATCTGGAACCTCCAGGTGGCGGAAGTCTGAAGATGGCCTCCTTCAACTGGTTGAGAATTTCTTACTGCGAATTCGGTTCGTAAGTGGTCGTCTGTATATGGGCGCTGCTGGTCAGCTTAAATTTCTGCGTACACACTTTTTTTTATTTTTTTTAAAATGCCAATCACTGATGATTTTGTACCCCTCTTATTGCGATGGTAATATGTGGGTGGGCTCATTTTTCACCAGTACCACGGGATCGAATAAATGAGAGCCAGCATCGAGGATTGAACCTTGGACCCTGTTGCAAAACTGACTGTCCTTTGAACATTTGCTTGTGGGTTTATTTGATAAAAACAATTCGTATTTGTTCATTCATTTGTCATATTCATGAATATAGGGAAATATAAATCTGTTATCATACCACAATCATAAAATTTAATTAAATTATTTTTAATAAATAATAGCGTATTAGTGACTTCCAGAATGAATGGGCAATTTTTCTTAGCCGAAAACTGTTCAGGTTTTCCGTCGTTGTAGTACTTGTAGTCTTCAAAGACTATTTCAACTCAAACTTGTCCATTTTCGAGAATATATTTTTACGACAAGCTGCGCTGTGGTGGTGGACAAACTGACTCCAATTTCATTATCCTTTTTGAAAAGATAAATCGATACAGCGGTAAATTTCGGTCGTCACAAAGCCTTTAAATTCAAGCCGACGAAGGTGCCTCGGTTGAGTTTTGTAGGTGGTTTTGTTTGAGCCTAATTGCGTTTGGCTATAGCCGCCATTCAATTGTACTAAACTGCTCTTTTGAGGTGCCCGTTAAAGCTGTCCATTGTTTCGTCCTTTATGTCGAGGAAGTCGTTTTTTGTCGATTTTATCGCGGCATCCATTCGACTCCTGTCTTTGTGATAAACGATTACGTTGTTTACGTCACATTTATTCCTTTTGAATGTCGCCAGTGAGACAATCGCCTTTATACGCCTGCTGCGGGTTTCCAAAACAATGAAGTGTGCTTCGGGGCGAATTTTCCAACAATTCGACGTGGCGGCCATAAAAAAACTATTGCCAAGGCAACGGCTCCCGTTATGATGGAAATATTTAATTGGGATTGAAATAGTCATTGTTGTACATTCCTGATACTAGTCTTAGCTCCGTATACAAATGGCGTTGATATTTTTTATCGTCAAAACTCAATATGCCGCGAAATAAATAAAAGAAAAACTATTGAGTTTTCCATCTATTCATTTGGATAACAACCGGCCAAAGACAAATCCCCATTTCTCGTCTGAAAAATTCTGGAAGTCTTGGTCGGGAATTGAACCGTCGATCAAGTTTATAGAAGGCGAACAAGCTCATCACTAAGCCGAACGGCATCTCATGCCGCACCGCATGTCATGCAAATAAGATTTTTAAAAAAGTTTATACAGTTTATGCAAAACTAAATATTTTTCATGTGAATAGAAATATGACTTTCACACGCTTCTTTTCCAGGACGCGCTCGAATATTTTGCCCCCTCGAAATTGTTTTGTGCGGGGCGCTCGAAATCGCGCACGCGCGTTGAGATTTCGATTTCTCGTCGGACCCGCTTTCTGCACGTGGTTTTCTCTCCCCCGTGCCTTTTATTTTGCGTGCGGTTCGACGGGGATAGAGGCGGGTTCGCCTTGTCGGCTAGATGTTCGCTCGCGTGCGTCCGCCTGAACTACTTTTCTAAATTGAGTTTCCTCTTCATTTACCCCGTGGCATGGCTTTGGTGAGGGGGTGCGTCGATTCACCGCAACCGGGGGAGAAGACTGGGCTTGCCGACGCGCCGTGCTCCCCCCTTCCTCGTCCATAAAGATTTCTATTCCGTCACGGGTCTCGTGGGTTCCAGATTTCGGGGACCCGTTAAACTTGTTCACAGCTGATTACAATGGAACAGCAACGCACATCTCTTTGGCATGTACGTTGCATGGTCGGCCCCCAGTGGCTCAGTGGGTATGGTCACATTCTACTGAGCGGGTGGTCCGGGGTTCGATTCCCGGCGCAGGCTTTCGTTTATTCGTTAGTCTGGGGTACTGGCATCACCCCTGAGCTTCCATTCGGGAGTCCAGAGCTTAAGGATGGATCCTGCAGCCTGGCTATTCCAGCTGCCATTCCCATTTTTTTTTTCCTGCCCCTCGCACATCTCCATAGAAACACGAGGGTGCAGTAATCCTGAAGTGCACTAGGCACTACGGTGATTTAAAAAAAAAAAAGTAATGCGCGCCCAGTTTGCCTTTTTAGTTGTTTTTGGACATAAACAGGGTGCGCGGCTAAGATTGAGCGCAATGCTGCGCCCAATACGCCCATGTCACCGTGTGCCCTGACTCCAGCCATTCTACCAATTTATTGCACTGCGTGATTTAAAAAAAAAATAAGTTATCCTTCAGTCAGTACAGCAGACTGACCTGTGGGGGTTGTCACCGAATTGTAAAAAAAAAACCTTGGCCCAACAAACAAAAAAAGAAAAGAAAAGGTTTTCTTCTCAAATGCTCACAGTATGCTGCGGGAAAATTTAAGCCACAACATACGACAACATTAAATATGTTATTTAACATTAAATAAGTACAACGTTAAATATATAATTTTGTCAAATAACGGCCAGGAGAGAAAGGCTCGGCTAGGAGAGAAACAAAGTTTTCTCTGAAACCAAACACTTCTCAAATGTTGTGACATGTGAATGGAGCAATTTAAGCAGAAAATTTTACCACAGACAAGGCGCCCCGTTGCTCTTAAAAGCGTTTTCAAGGCGCACCTTATCCGCATGAACGAATTAAAACTAACGTTTCGTAAATGTGTTCCAGTTTGGTGAAATGGCACGAGGTGTGTATCAATGCGCCAGCAGCCATCAAGGAGGTGTTAATGGCCTGGGAAAGCGGTTGCGTCACCACAGATGGCGTTAAGGTATGTGGTTGCTGGCAGGGCGGGGGAAAGGGGCCGAATTCGTTTCTTACCTTGCCAATCTTTTTTGACCGCCACTGTCCTCTGGGTCCACCGGCAGGCCATTCTGGACAACGTGAAGAGTCGCATGTGCTGTCTGCCCGTGTGCATCTCGGCCTGGCTGTGCAGTTACATCAGCGTGGTGCACTACGACCACCACCTCAAGCCCATGAGCATGCTGCACGAGTTTCAGAAGCTGTTGGCGCCCGACCCGTCTACGACCGATCCGTCTACGCCCGGGGCGGCGGGGGCTCAGGCGGAGGGATCCACACTTAACTACAAGGAACGGTAGGTGACACCACTCATAGTATACTGGTTGGCTGCGGAACTGGCGTTACGCATATAGTCGAAACTGTCTGATAAATCTGATAGTCTGAGAATTTAACATGTTTTTTTACTAATCTGGCAGTCTTTGACTCGCAATTAATGCGGCGAATTCGGTTAATGAAATTTAAAAAAATTCGCAATTGATGCTCCCGTTAGTTATTTTTAAGCCAATCACTGAAGTGAATATTAATCACTTCCGGAAATTATGTATCCCTCGCGATGCTTATGGGGCACGTTTTCACTAGTACCCCGAATCAAATAAACAAGAGGCCGCGTCGGGAATCGAACCTTGAAAGTCGCCGCGACCGCATGGGTAGGAACGGCAAAGGAAGGTCACGTTCCAAGGAATTCATTGCTTTTCTAACGTTGGAACGTCCTTGCTCCTGCGACTAAAAAGGCTTCTATGACTAAACAGGCTCCAACCTTTTAAATTCACAAGGTATTTGTCGGGAGACTATGGTGACAGTTGTTTGTCATCCAATTAATTCGAAAAAATGCGTTAAAAATTAAACGAGTGCCGCACTGAACTCAGTTTCTGTTTGTTTATTTATAAATCGAAGGAGGAACGAGGACGTCCTCAGTCCTTTCTTTGCAGAGGAACGAGGAACAGGAACAAACTCCTTTCAATAGGGAACGCACCCAACACTGATTGCCACTGCTAATTGTACAGTTATAATAATCGTACAGTTAAATAAAGTCGTCCAATTTGATCCCGAAATTCACTACCGGGTATACATTTTGGCGCATTGAAAAAGCTAGGAGCGCAATTTCTTAAGCTTACTTCTTTTTTCATGCTCTCAGATCTGGCCTGATGATCGCTATCATCAAGCGCATGTTCTACGACATGCACCCGCTGGCCGCCAGCCAGTCCAAACTGAAGACGGGTCCGCTGCCCCACGCCCTGGCCTCGCGGACTCCCATCAGCGAGATTCTGGAGGAGGTGTTCACGCAGGTGCACTCCAAGAGCTGGCTCGACCTCAAATCCACGCACATGCTGGAGAGCCTGCTGCACGTCGGCGGACCGCATTGGTTCTGCAGCGCACTCATCAAGGCAAGTCGACAGTTGTGGGGCGAGACGCCGGAATGACATTCTGGGAGAGTTTGACCGTACCCTTGTGCGATAGTGGACAAATTAGGACACATAAGCTTGATACTAACGTGGTTTTCTGAAATAATATAGATTTTTCACAATATGCAAGCGTATGAACACGAAAATAAAATTGAGACGTACTTGTACATTAATATTCGTCGAACCGAGACGAGTCAACGATGAACGAGATTGTGAAATTAAACACAAAATAATGATAATGTGCCTTAGGTTTTAAAAGCAGACCTAAAGCAACGGTTAGTTGAAAACGCGGAGTGAAGAACTTATGGTTCACTGTTCTGTTTGTGCTTATCATTTTGTGTTTAATTTTACAATTTCGTTAATCGTTGATTCGTCTCGGTTCGACTAAAATTAATGTGCAAGTACGACTCAATTTTACTTTCGTGTTCATACGCTTGCATACTGTGGATTTTAGCCGAGATGAACATTTTTACCGTTTACGTCAAATTTATCTTCCATTTTTACATTTTGGTTATGTAATGCGCTTCTTTCCAGAATATCTATTTAAGAAATACCTTATTTTGTGGACGACCACCTTAGATTGGTTTTTAGATCGTCTAGCGAGCATTAGATTGGCTTTTAGTGGCACGATTATTTTTAAACGACTATGTTTGCATCGCAAAAGTAGTGTGCCATCGCCGTGCCTCACAGTTATCACCTCGTTAATAAGGCACGGTTGAATTCCCCCGCACTCGCGGGGTGATGGCATGAAAGAATGTATTTTATTTTTTTTCGTGTCAATAAAACTAAACTTACTTGTGTTTCAGATGGGCCTGAGCTTTGTCCACCAAGTGGACATCCAGCGCTCGGTGGACATCCTCTTCGCCATCTTCCAGATCGACATCGAGCTGTGCACGCTGGCGCTGGTGGTCCACTGTCTGCCCATCATCCTGTACAACACCAGCAAGATGTCCATGCTGGTGGAACCGTGCGGCTCCGGCTTGGCCAAGCTCACCGTCATGTGCCTGTTCGCCGCCTTGCAAGCCAAACAGAGCCAGAAGTGTGAGTATTCCACCTTGCGAGGAGATATACCTCGTCCTTGATTTGTAATAAATTGGGCGTAATTCCAATAGGGGGCAACATGCTTTAGAGTTTGAAAGTGAAATCTTGTTTTGTCGTGTATTTTTTAGCTTCGAAGAAGCGAATCGCTAAGCGAACCAGAAGAGACCTGGATGTCGAGGTACGTTGATCTGTTGAAGCGTGAATCGGGTTTCGATTCCAAGCGCGGAGTTTCGTTATTTCGATCGATGAGTTTCAATTTTGCGGATTCACCTGAAGTCGCTTCAGGTGACTTTGTCAAAAATAAATCGAATCTGGCAGTGTAGGGTAGGAACGGAACGGAAAAGTTCCCTTCCTAGGAACTGGTTCCTTTTTTGAGGAACTTAAAACACTTAGGTTACTTTTAATTTTTGATGAACTGGAACGGGGGTTCCTTTTTTTGTGTAAAGTGTTCCCCTTCAATTATAAACGAGTACAATTTTCCAAAGTGCGTCGTCAGCGGAACCAACTGTGTCCGCAAATCGACAAATGGCCTTTAAATCTGTTCCGGCAAATACCCATGTGGTCCCAGTATGTCGAGAAGAAAATAACCATGACGAGGGGATCTTTACTTTTATCGTTACCCAACGTTATGTTGTCAAGGAATTGAAACAATATTTTTAATCGAAGGAACGAAAAAGTTCCAGGTTCCTTTTTTCATGGGAGGAACGGAAACTGGATCCCTTTCTTTTCAAAAGGAACGACCTTAACACTGGTCACTATCTGAAAGCATTTATTGTGGAACGTTGTCTTTTGTTATTCCTAGGAAATGTCGGAATGCATCGATCTGAGGAGGCTGTCCAAGGCGCGCAACTTGGGCGGTGACGTGGACATGGACGACATTCCAATCGGTAGGTGAATCTGAAGGGGGCGCCACTACCCAGTGTTTTTTCTTTTCCTTGACATTGAAAATAGGCAGTGTTGGAACATGTGTACGAAAACGTGTAAAAAGTATACGCAAACGTGGCGACTGCCCCTTTTTTTATAAAGAATCTTTAAAATGCCTTATTTCCATTTTGACCTGGAAGGTTTTTAGGACCACTCTCCTTTTTTCGATGACGATCAAGATTCTCAGCAAATTGCTGGCGAAATAGACATAAATAACAACGAACGGTTAAGTAATGGTAGAGCATCCACCATGTGTGCGGCGATCCCGGGTTCGATTCCCGGCTCGGGTTTTTGTTAGGTAATTAGAGGGGTACAGAATCTCATGTTGTGGTGTTCACTACAGTGATGACGATCATCGATTGTCAAAAAAAATGTGGCAGAGTGGATAAAGTTCTCGCAAACTATGCCCTCGTGATGGCGAGATTGAAAGGTTTTCAGAACCGGGAACGCGTTTCTTTCCAAAATGGAAGTTACCCAACTCTGGCAGCAGCCCGATATCCGCATTACTTGTGTTTCCTATTGATTTATTTTGCAAATTCAATTGCAGGGCTAACGTCCAGTTGCGATTCGCAGACCAGTACCGTGGGCCAGGAGCCTTTGCACAAAGCCGCAGGTAAGGAAATGCATGAGACTTTGATTATTGGGTCATTGGAATTTTGGTTATTAGGAGATTGAGTCAGTCAAGCTATCGGTCGCAGCTCGAAAAAATTGTGAATGATTGTAAAATTGTAGAAGATTGCACAGCCTGTGACAGATTGTATTACCAGTAACGTTGAATTAATACTGTCTTGTTTACAGTGGAAATGTTCCACGTGTTCAGCGTGATCGCCAGCGATCCCACCATCAGTCAGCGAACTCAGTTCGTGCTGAGATTCTTGGAGCAGACGGCCATGTGCGGCAAGGTCGACGCTAAGAATGTTCTCCAGTTTATGCCCATCAGCCTGGTAAGTTCTCTGATTTCTCTGCTCTTGATTTTTTTTCAAGTTCGACTCGTCGTAGCCCCGTCGGCATTGCGACCGTAAAGGTTCGATTCCCGGTATACTGGCGACCAGATATTGTCATAACAATACGAGGGGTACAAAATCCCCTGAAGTACCCCTGATTTACAATGTATTTTGCCAAGAGAAAAAGTAAAACTAAAAAATTATTTTGTTCCCCAAACATTTCTTTAAACGGAGGCTAATAATTACCACTTGTTGAATATTTTGCTGATTAAAAAACGGGGCTAAAACTGGGTGGAGTAAATATTTGCTTCGTTAGTAGAACAAGAGATAAATGTTGGTATGAGGACAGTCCCATGATGGGCGAGCTGCACATGTATCGTTTTTTTTTCTTTTCATCCGCGGAATAATGGACCTAATCTCGACTGATCTTTAGTGAGGGTATTCCACCGTGCGGTTAATCGGTGGCAGCGGCATATGTTCTGCAAAATTGTGCAGGGGCTTCTGTAGAAGTGGGAGACTTTGAAATACCTTAGTAATGTAAATCCAGATATTCTTAAATTAATTGAGAAAAACTGATTAAACGTAAATAAAATCAGCGATTTTAAAGTCCGATAGAAAGACACTTTTAATCCGTCAGGTACAGAGGAAACACATACACGAGCTTTCGGCTGTGATGCCATCTTCGTCGGTGAATAAAATGAAATTACAAAATTAAAAATTGGGATCGACTGACTTGGGTTCGATTCCCGGCGCGAAAACTAGTTTAAAACATCCCGGGTTAATGGTACCTCGCCATTAAATGTATTATTTGCAGAGAAATCTTATTTTTCACTAGTTGGTTAGTCGATGTTTCAAAATGGTTGTTCGTTTTAGCAACCCATTGCTTCGAGCATTTTAGAGTATGTCAAAAACATTTTTATTTCATTTTATTAATTAGTTTACTATTATGATTAGCGCCAAAAGATGGCTGACGATCGGAAGTGGTGTCCGTGAAACCAACACCATCAACCATGCGGTAATTATGAATATCAATAATAATAATATTTTTCATTCTGTTTTTTATTGGGGGGCATGTGGGTTGTGGGGGAAATTATCTACAGTGTTGCGTCGCCATTGAGCCAACTCTTCGTTCATAATAGGCTAAATTCCAACTGTTACGTTTTATTCCGCTGCCTAACGAGTTATCTTCATGGGACGCAGAATCTCCTGTTGCGATATTCACTTCTGTGATTGGTAATAAAGAAAAAAAAAATATGCCAGCCAATTTTTGCACTCGGCTACTACAGCAAAGCAAGCGAACCAGTGATTGAGAACGGATCACGTCAGCGAATGACAGTAGGTGAAGTGTTGGTAGCGATAAAAAGGGGGTGGTTACCTAGATCTGTCCATCCGTGGCGGTGGTGTAGTGTACGCGCGAAACGCAACGGTCTGGTGTAACGCTCAAACACTCCGCGCGCGCGAGAGCTTTCTATCCCGCTTACCGCCGCCTGTACATCACATCGTGCTGGCGTCGGCATCGACAGACGTGGTCACGCTGCCGAGAGTACAACGTCTTTTCCCCGCTCTCTCTCTCCCCGACTCTTCTTCCCATCTCTCGCCGCGTGTCAATACTTCTTCCAACTCTGTCTCTGCTGCGTGCGCTTCCCGCAAGGTGTAGCGGGGGCGATGCGGAACGGTCATGCCGGGCTCCAACCGCCGAGTCCCCGACAAAATAGTTTTGCCACCCCCCTCAGTACTGATTCCCCACTTACCGCGTGTCGTTGCCGGCCATTGTCCGCCGTGTTTACCAACGGTTTGAGAAGGTGTTCGTTTGGACAGCGTGCTCAGCTGGGCTGTCAGTAATGGCGTTCGTCTTCTGAAGAGTTCCTGGTGTTTTTCTAAAGTAACGACCGTTAGCATTTTAGTGGGGATTCACGGTGCTGAAATTTGGTCTGTCGTGTTCCGTACATTGTTGGACATAGTTCTAGGCTTTTGGTGATTTTAGTGGTGTGAAGTGTTTGACCCAAAATTAGATTTCTTCAAATCGTTGGAACAGAAAATTGTGTATTTGCTTCTGCGTTATCTGCTGTTCCGTTTTGTGTGTCATCGTTATCGTCAGTGGTTGAGACCGTTTTTGATGACATAATTATTCACTTGTCAGTTGATGCTTTTTCTCCATTTCGTCTCAAAAATTGTCACTCAACATTCTCTTATATTCTCTCGTGCGTGTTGAAATTCTCCCTTGTGTCGACGTTTCTGCGACTTTGATCAACTTTTTTCACAACCAGTGTGAATCATCGTGACTTTTGAATATCTTTATCCTACTCGAACCCGTCTTTGCGAACAGTGCGTGTGTGTGTGTGCTAAAGAAAACTCATCTGTTTGTCGCTTTCAACGAGTTGTTTGCTGTTCGACAAAGTTGCCCAGCTATAAATAGGTAAGTCCGTTTGATATCTTAGCGGGTGTGGTCGTACGGTGTCGATTTAATTCCGCGTTTCCGGCGTGCGATGCGGTCGTTTTGAAGGTAGAACACGGCGTTCGACGTGTTCGCGGTCGTGGGTGTTATGTGTTCAACCTTGCGGAGAACTCTATTTTCTGCCAGTTAATGGGGAGGGAGTGATGGTTTTAAGCTATGCGCTGTAGCGGAAGAGGTAGAATGGTTTTCGTCGTTTACTTTTCAGCTCGTTAGTGAACTTGCGGATCAAACGCGGCTGGAAGTTTCTCCGATTTGTTTACGTTGTACTTGCATCGCCTGCTAGATTTTTTTTTACACTTTTCGCATTTTCGATGCTTGCCGGTTTTGAGAGAAAAGACAACACTCGATAGACTGATAGGTTTAATTCTTTCTTTCCGTGATTCAGGCACGGAGCGTTGAACATTGTCGAGTCTACGCGAGCTTGGGGTGAACTCAGCCGGCTTTTTTCAGCTAGAATGACGGCATGCCTGAACCTGGCTTACTCGTGAAGTGAGTACAGCGAATCGTATAATGTGCATATATACACATTATGCAATTTTTTTTACTTATGTCGCTGTGCCATCCTGTCTTATTGCTAATATACCAAATATATTTTTAACTAGATTTCGACAGGCCCTGTTAGTCTGTTTTTTTTTCGTTTCTGTACCAAACTACATTTTTATTTTTGTTAAATTAAAAAAGCTGGCAATTAATGTTAAATTAAAATTAGTACGACCCGTCTAGCCTAGTCGGTATTGCAACAGATCGCGGTGCGGGCGATCCCCGGTTTGATTTCCGGCTCTGGCTCTTGTTTATTCGTTCCAGGGGTACTGATGAAAATGTGCCCCTCTGTTCAAGGCATTACGAGGGATTCTGATTCACTGCAATGAATTAAAAAATTGTATTTTGAGTACATCAATGCGTGAATCATTTCAGTTAAAATGACGAAATACGTGAAAATGACGTGAGTTACAAAAGAGGCGTAACTCATATGTGTAATATGGATTTAATTTGATACTCGACTTGACCGAGCTATGACTGTCCCGTGTTCGATTCCCGGTGCGGGATCTCGTTTATTCGGTCCCATGGTTCCGACGAAAATGCACCCAATACTTTGCCTAAGCAACTCGAGGCGTACATAATCCCTCAAATTACTGTACTCACCATAGTAACAAAATCATACTAAATCAATAAAAAATAATAATAAATTAGCTCCACGTTAAGCTAAGCACAACCTGAACATGATTTCTGGGTTCTAAGTATCGTTTGAAACTCACGATATCCGCTAATCGCGCCTCGCGTCAACGGCGAATTAGGATAGATCAAGAATGTCTTGACATTTCGACTACTCTAAAAATGGAAGAAAGCCGAGCCCCAATTTGCAGAGACGAAATCTGCCTTTTTCCAAATTGGAAGCTTGTTGTTTCTGCATGCCATCCGCGAAGAACAAGCATACGTAATTCGGACCTTTTTTTTACTAAAATTTCCTTCTAGATTTTCAAAAATTCGTATTGACTCGTTTGTAGGTACTAAAAAGTTTGCTCGCAATGCTAACGCGCGAGAATCCTCCAATTCCATTGAGTTGCCAATCATCGTTTTATACGCGCATAAGTATTCTCTCAAGAATTCCAAAAAAATCCCTTCTTATCTCAGACGGGTGATGGCGAATTCAAAATATGCAGATGCATCGTTTTCTTCTTCCCACCCCCTCCTCAAAAGCGCGATCGCCCGAACATAGATTTTATAGATTTTCTTTTTATTATTTCGATCGAGCACTTTGCGCCGTTGGAAATATTTACATTGCCGGTCGGTGGTGCTCGCGTTTCACAATCCTCCGATCGTGCAGGAGAATGGCTATTTATATTTATGAGCGATGACGACGAACGGAGCGAAGCGCTGACGAGATTTATTTTATTCTTCGTTCTCTTATATCTCAGTCTCACTATTGTTGATGAGTGGAAATGCGCCAAGATAATATATCTCATTTTCGTGAGAAATTTTCCAATCTGATCGAAGTGATTGGCGTTCGGCATTTCATTTTCAGCGTCATTCGCCTCCTAAGACCGCAGTCCTACGTGGGGCAGGACTATGGATATGGTTGGATAATTCCTTTTGTACGAACCGATGGCTCAGTGGGTATGGGGACATGCTACGAAGCCAAAGGTCCCGGGTTCGACTCCCGGCGCAGGCTTTCGTTTATTCGTTAGTCTGGGGTACTGGCGTCACCCCTGAGCTTCCATTAGGGAGTCCAGAG
>JAUJYS010000667.1:0-21260 GCA_033995665.1 Melogona broelemanni
AGTCCAGAGCTTAGGGGTGGATCCTGCAGCCTGGCTATTCCAGCTGCCATTCCCCATCCTTTCCCTTCCCTGCCCCTTGCACATCTCCATAGAGACATGAGGGTGCAGTAATCCTGTAGTGCATTAGGTACTACGGTGATTTATAAAAAAAAAATGCATGTCTACTCCTCTGAATCAACCCAAAATTGGATCAATTATCAAATATCGGCCAACATTAACCGATTATCGTACAAACAGCTGCTGAACTGTGGGGTGGAGGGAGGACGATCATTTTTTTTACGAGGTCGGCCCGCAGGAGACATGAAAAATGAGCAAGTACTCGAGGCCCAGATTCGTTTTTCGGCGAAGTCGAGGACACATTTTTTTCTTTCCCTTTTTCGCGATTCGCGCCACGCGAACCAAACCATCCCGATCTAAACAGTATCTATAAATACGTCAGCATCTCTATATGCAATTTGAACGCGCGTAGGCCACCAGGGGTTAGACAAAATAACAGAAACAGCCCCTCTATAAGGTGCATAACCAGATCTGTTTCCATTATTTAGTCTATATCAGTCAGCGCGTCCCTGTCTGTGTGCCGGGCCAAGTGCATTGACTCTCGTCGGCAGTCAGACAGAAGATGGAGCACCCTGGAGAAAGAGAAAGAAGGAAAGAAAGAAAGAGAGAGAGAGATCATCCAAGTCGTCTCTTCTGTCTTTGCGCGCCAAAACACCGGCGTCTATATGGCCCGCAAGAAGCGCGAGAGCATCTTAGACATCTCCGCACAAAGATCGTTTTACAAAACAATCTTCACTTTTCGCACTTTCTCCATCTTTCGCTACCTTCGGTCTCTCTCTCTTTTTAGCAGCCTTGTCTACTACTACAACCCGTTTCGACATCTTCAAGCGCTCTCTAGTATATCGGACCGATATGATTGGAATAGACCCGTAAAATGTGGGTCTTGCAAAAAATTCTCGAAAATGACTGGGGGGGGGGGGAATAAATGAAAGTGAAATTGATGAATCGACAAACTGGGGTATTCTTTGTTTAAAAAAATCAAAAGTGTGGAAATCGTACTTAATCCCTTTGGGATCGATCACTCGATAGATCCACTAGTTGAATCGATTTTGTTTCCTTAATTTATCGAGCGACCCTTGTCGACATGACACGTGTGTGTGTGTGTGTGTGTCTGACACGATCTCGCCGCCGCCGCGCAAACAGTTTTTGCTCGAGTATTTTCTTTTCTTTCACCAAAAATAAGCTCTCAGCGTCTTCTCGCCGGAAAACACTGAGAAATTGGCCGCCACTGATGGTGTTTGTGAGGGTGGGAAGGGGAGAGACTGGGGTCTGGGAGTGGAGAGGAGATTCTGGGGATGAAGTTTGAGACACACTTCCTTTTTAATACGCAAAAGATACGTAGGAGCCGTTCGAACATAGAACAAAAATATGTGTAACTTAAACCATTTAGGAAACAGGATGGCAACTTTAACACGTTGAAATATGAATGACGAGAAACGAGAAACATACAAACGGTTAATCTTATAATGCAGATGTTTCGGGCAAATTGTACATGAATTGTCGACAAATAAATACATACATGGCGGGAAAGTCTGAGTGATTTTCTCGGAATGACAAACGCTTGCTTAATAAGCACAGGGTCCATGTAATAATATTCAAAAATCGAAGACGTATATAACGTCATCGAGATACACGTTTATAAACTCAAACAGATATATAAGAACGTAGTTCGGTACCGCCTCTACATAAACTACTAGTTTACTATCATATCTAAACTAGAGTTTGCCACACTCTGTTCTTCTTTTCTATTTACCCATAGTGTGTCGACAGTAAAACAGTAACAGAATCTCAAATACAGAACCTGCTAAATAGGAGGGAATCTTTGTCCATACAGGCCATCTGATTCCCGCCATTTACCTATCCGGGATGCTTTCGGGAACCAATTGCAATTGCCGTATATAAATCTAAAGTGCGCTTTTCTTTCTATTTCTTTCCAGACAGGTCCACCCGCCCTAACCGGACCGACCAGCCGCCCACTCCACAGCAGCACCACCTCTTCCACCACCCCCTAGCACCGCCACGAGCCACTACCCACCGCCCGCCTTTGAGCCAGCATCGGGGGCAGCCTCGGAGGCTTCCCCCGCCAGCGCCCCCGCGCGCCACCTAGCGGAGAACACGGTGTGGCAGGTGCCCGCGCGGCTGGCCTGGGTGTTCCTGGCCCTGCTGACGGCCGGCGCCGCACGTAGCCCAGGCCCGGCCAAGCCACAGCACTCCAGCAGCAGTGTCATCCCACCACCGCACCCAATCCCTGGCCAGCCGATGACCCCTCCGCCCTCGCCTCCCCAGCCAATCCAGCAGCCATCCGGTGGTCAGCCGCGCCGGCGATCCTTGTTGGGCTCCGGCACTCCACCCGCCTCAGCCACGGCCACTTCCGGTTCGGTGCACCCGTACGAGGTGAACGACGAGTACTCGAGGAACGCCAGGAGCTCAAAGAACCCCAACGGGTTGATGGTGATGCAGCGGCGTCTGTTCTGTCAGACAAGATTCTCGTTGCAGATCCTGGCCAACGGAGTGGTTAACGGTACTAATAACCACAACAGCAAATACGGTAAGTGGTCGACCAATTTAAAGTGAATGACATGCCATAACCTTTTCGCAGTGTTGGGTTCGTTCCTTTTGAAAAGGAACCAGTTCCCGTTCCCGTTCCTAAAAAATAAAAAGGAACCTAGACGTTCCTCCGTTCTTCAAAAAAGGAACCAGTTCCTAGGAACGGGAACTTTCCGTTCCGTTCCTAGCCAACACTGCTTTTTCGCGTATCTGCGTTCTCGAATGGGGTACGCGCCCATTTAAAAAGTGCTCACGAATTTTAAATGTGTTTCTTCTTGAGCACAATTGAACAAATGTTCGGTTTGGGTTTTAATAGTCTTGATTTTATTTGTTTCCGTACAGCCGTGCTCGATTTTATACCCGACGGAATGGGACTGATGTACATCCAGGGTTACTACTCGGAGCTCTTCCTGTGTATGAGTCATACCGGACGTCTCTATGCATCGGTAAGTGCAAATATTTATACATATAGATATCGAAATAGTTTTCTATAAAAATTATTCTCTAAAAAGTGTTTTTTAGAAATTATTCCCCAACAATTATTCTCTAAAAACGTTGTATAAAAATTATTCCCCAACTCAACAATTATTCTCTAAAAACGTTCTATAAAAATTATTTCCCAAAATATATTCTCTAAAATTTATTTAAAAAACATATTCCGAAAAAAAATATTTCCGAAAAAAAATTCAATACAAATAAAATTATTCTTTCAATAACATTTCCCTATGCTAATTATCTAAAAAAAACACGGTTATCTAAAATGAGATAGTTGGCCGCAATAAAATATTACTTTCAATGATGTCATATTGTTTTAAAAATAATTAGGCCCCTAATTGTTGCCAACATACACAGAATCAAGCCGTGATTGCTGCTAAGAGGCACTTAATGGCTAAATAGGTTTTCAATTGAAAATTCACAAGGGAACAATATTTTAATAACGCATTCTGCAGATCGTAGATTAAACTCGAAGATCGATGAAAACTAAAACGAATTTCTTTACATTTACTTGACAGAAAACGAAATCAGAGGAGTGCAAATTCGTGGAGACGCTGGCCGCCAACCTCTACAACACCTACCACTCTCACAAGCACAGCACCATGCGCCGACGCTGGCACGTGGCCCTCTCCCGAACGGGCAAGGCCAGGTTGGGCAACCGTTCGGGCCGCAGACAGCCCTACAGCCGCTTCCTCAAGCTCATGCCCACCCGCACTCAGCGGCCCTCGCCCACCCGACACAGTGGTGCCCATGCGGCACCGACGGGCCGCAAACGACATAGGACAAAAGGTGGACGCAATAACAACGGCGTCAGGCAACAGCAACAGCCACAACAACGAGATAAACGGAAACGACATCGGTTTGGCAGTGGTGGTGGAAATAGCCGCAAGAGGCCGTTAGTGGAGCCAAGTCCATTCGCCATGTAGGTGGACCGCGTTTTCCCAAACGTGATCGGTCACATGAACTGTGATCCAACCGGTCAACCGCGATCAACCGAACAACATTTATTCGGATAATTCCAATGTTGTGTGGTTGAAAAAATAAAATGGAGGCGAAAATTTTGTTTTAAGAATCAGAAGAGGAGGGGAATCCTACAAGAGGCTATTTACATACACAAAGGAACATTCCCTCAAGATGCGAACCATCATCGCACCCCATCCCATCATGCATCATTCTGGAATATTCCGGGAATTTTCCCCGGCAACACTTTTTTTTTTTTGGAACCACCCCTGCATGGTGCTACGTGCTTTCAAGATTATCGGACACTATAGAGCACTTGTTTTTTTTTTATACTGCTCGTGGGAGAGCTTTCATGTGTGTGTGTTCCACGTGGTTGCCAAAATCGAGTGTTTCGTCGAACCACCCCCGTTGCAGACAGTTCCTAGGGCGCCACCTGGCGGATGTGTTGTACTTTTTCGCGTGTGGAAAATTAAATTGTACTTTTTTTTTCGACGCTGTGGTGCCCCCTTAGATAAGATTTAGCTCCGTGGTCCACATTTAGAATAATACAATCTCAAAGTCAATGTTTAGGTGCGTATGTGAGGGGCATGGTCCCCCCACAAAAGAGGTAGAAAATAATATATATTGATACCAATAATTGTTTACGTCGAGCAGTCTTAATGCTTTAATATTTTTTGATACGGTGCTAATTTCAAAGGTAATTTTAATTCACAATTTTTTTGACAACTTTATTTTTGCCAATTTTATTGGTTTTTTTTGCAGTTTATATTGACAATTTTCATCGATAATGGATAACTTCTTGGATAATGGATGTTTGTTCTATTATCCAAGAAGTTGCCGTTTCCCCGTCTTCTCTGGTCGAAGACCAAATTTTATCTTTTTAATTGGCAATTCTATTTTTAATGTTTTTTCAGTCTTTATTGACAACACATTTTATTGGCAAATTTTATTTTCAATATTATTGTAAATTTTTATTGTCTATTTTAATTGACAATTTTAATTATTCGCTAAAATTGGCACCGTAACGCAATCATGCAATGCTCATCAATGCAATTATCATGACTCCAACAGCGATTTGTTGACACAATCGCTGAAAATCATTTGGCATACCGTAGTTATTAAATAGTCTCACGTTTGAACCTTCCAACACTAAGACTCAAATTAAGTCATTCCTTCTTATACTAAACAACTATCTTGACCAGGAACAAGCAAACCGGTTCGCATCGAAAAAACGACTAGTCCCAATCAATTTAACACTTTTGCACATCTCAAAACATTGTCGCATCGCCAGATTATCACCCCAATCATTATTTTTAAATCTCTGGCTACCAAAAATTAATAGAACGAAGACAGAAAAAAATTAGTTTTCTATCCAAACAATTTGCAAACTTACATAACTGGAATTGAAATAACTTACGCGACCCAAAATAATCGTAATAATCCCTCAATAACAGTCATCGCAGAACAGAGGCAGAATTAAGCAATGACCATGCTCATTGTAGCAAACGCTGACCGATAGATAACCACCAATAGTTTAACATCACCATATACCGTAATTGTAATTGTAAATAGCTAAACATTTATACCCGATATAAAGTTCTAATTAAAATGGCATTAAAGTGTCATTGCCTCTGTTGTCATCGACCTGTGCCACAAATACGACTCGGCGTGAAGAGAGCTCCAAGAACCCGGACACATAAAATAATTCCCTTACTTCATATTTATTAATGACTCTAAATTCGTAGAGCTCTTCGCATAACTGAACACTTAGCATCAGTTATGACCGTTGGACCACAAGAAACGTTTTCAAAAGAGAACCAAGACAAAGAAAGAGGTCGTTTTATTTGAAAAACGTTATTGGGGTAAAAAATACATGATCAAATAATTTAATTTCCATCAATACTTTGTGTTGACAAGTATTCAATCGATTATTAATAGTAATTCTCAAAAATTAAACCATGTATTTTTTTCTCTGTACCTGTCGAATTTCATGAAATATTTTGTTAATTTTTATACTGCTGATTTCCAATGCCAAGACGTATTGTTGGTACAGGTCATAGTCGCTGTGGTTTGCATAACCATTTATTTGAAAGTGATTGTGAAACCTCAATCAATTAATTCTGTAAATCTGGACGCAGTCTAAGCTTCTTTCTAGTGACCAGTTTCTCACTGATAAATGTGCATGTGAACGTTATGTTTGCCTAATTCGATGCGAAAGCCACCCAGTGAGTAGTCCATCGTCAACCGACGATTTTTGTGCGTTTGATAAAAGTTATTGGCAACGAAGTCTTGCATGAAAAAAAATAAAAGAGTGCTGTTGATATACAATGTTGTAAATTATAGGAGAGAAACGAAAAAAAAATTGTTTCGAGAGAATGATGTCATCGAGATATTGAACGATATGAAGAGAATGTTTTGTAATTATTTTAATGCTATATTATACGAAATCAAAACGTTTACAGTTAAACTAATTGTCGTCTGATTTATTTATCTTACAATGTACTTGTACGTATTGCAATTCGGGTTCGAATTAAAATTCTGAGATTCGGGTTCGATTCTGACTGAGCTAGACGGTCGTTGAACACTTCGTAAAAGTTGCTCGCCAAGCAAAAATTCCCTGAGCAAAAAAGTACTAACGTAAATCCCGTATAAGCGACTGTTCATTTTTCATAGGAGGTTTTCTCTTTAATTTTCGAACAGCTGCAGAGAAGCTTCCCAAAATTACATAAACGATTACATAATATGTTCTAAAATCGAATCACCTCTTTGTAAATGTATCAATCCCGCAGGCCAAAATGCATCTAAAATCGAACAAGCCACCACTTAGCTATGGTCTCTTTCTAAATAGCAGCACACAAGAATAGCCAGATGCAGCTAGACCATTTGAGAAGAAGTATTTAAAGAGAGCAGCTGATATCAAGAACACTTATTTTTTTTCCCAGCAACTACTATTGTAGCGAAATTTGGAAACGAACAAGGAAAGAAAAATTCTACTCCGAGCAGTTGAATAAGAGGGTGGTGATGAGATTTTATTATGTGGTGACCTCATCCACTTTGTATTTTCGCCACAAATTATAGAGGTGACTGTGCGCGGTTTTGGTGGGGGTTAAGAGGGGGTAGTGGGTGGGGGTTAAGAGGGGGTAGGGGTAGTGGGGTTGAGGGGTTGTTACTGTGTGGTAGGGATAAAGATAATCGCGGGGATGTAGCCTGACCAACAGCATGTGTCTGTCACTTAGGTCCAATTTACAATTTTATTGTAACGGAACGGTCTAGTCAAACTGTCAAAGCTGAGATAATTCTTCCGATCCCCCCACTAGGGGGCGTCGCACGAGTTGCCTAGCTAACAAGAATAGCAACAGTTGCAGATCGGCTATTGTGCGGAGTTACATTCATGTTTCGACGATGGTGAATAACCGAAGGGTGACTTCCATCTATCCACTATAAATCTTACACACACGCAAGCCGTTTCATACAAACGATAAAATAAATTGTACACCGTAAATATTGACGCCATAATACAGATCTGTATCTATCATGTACGTTACCATTCTAAAATATATTCTGGAATACTAATTTAATTTATTAGACCTGTGCGATATTTTGTTTAACGCCTTTCGTCAGAGAACAACACTGTGTGATCGATGGTGATCATGAAAATTAAATCGATAGGCCGGAAAAAACGTAGATCGAGCTAAATCTTAACAAACTTTGTTAAGATGTTGGTTATGGGTCAGATCGACAAACAGGAGGAATTACAGTAAGTGCCAATCCCTATATATTATTGAAATATAATTAATACATGTGCATTTGTGATATTTTTAAATTGCAATAAATGTCAAAGGAAAAAAAAACATTTGAAATTGTAAAAAAAATTTATCTATTCTAATTTTTGCCATTCATCTACATTTTGCACTTTTCGTAGACATTTTCGTAGCATTTCACATCAGTATAAAATTAAATTACCCAAATAAAATTATGTTATAACTTATAGAAATTGCTCAAACTTTGGTTTAAACCATAACAAAAAATTCAGAAATAGCCAGCTCTTACATCAAGCAGACATAAATTAAAGACACACATATTAGACGTAAAGATAGACTCAACGATAGAAAGAGATGAACATGCCATAGAAGCAAACGGGTCATCAAGCTTACAAACCGTTTTTTGAACATTTCACTTCCGTAAGATTAACTCAAGCTCTATTAAATCGAGCGACAAAATAAGTTCGCCTAATTTCTTCACCCATTTACCGTCCCGTTAGAGGTCAGACACAATCAAGAGTAAAATCTCTCAAGATGGACAGAGGAGAATAAGACCCATTATGAATCACAGAAGTCTTTAGGGGGGATGGCCTGATGGTAGTACTAAGAAGTGAGGACATCGTATTACTAAGGCGGAGACGACGGGAATAAATAAGTCCAAGGGTTGTAATAACTCGGGCACTGAATGAAAATGAAGGCAGGACATAAAAACAGGCGGAAAATTGGTCGTTTTCGGACCCCGACGATTGCGACCTGCGCCGCGGGCGAGCCACACAAACTCCCCGACAGCTGTCCATTGTGTCCGTGCGCTCATCGATTTGAGAGACCCCGCGCTCGGGGTTCAGAGGGGAGAGTGGTGGTGGGGAGCAACAGACATTCCGAATTCTAATCTGATTAGACGAAGGCGGCGCGGGTTCAAATGTGGATTGGCACAGGGCACGGGGGGTGGTCGTAGTGGGGAGGGGGGGGACCACGGGGAACCAAATTCGGGTGACATTTGGAATTGGAATCGAGTCGGAGATAAATCAAGCGTGACTTTGCTAAACGCAATAAAATATTGGGGACTCGATATATGGGGGGGGGGAAATGATAGATTAAATCTATTAAATTATGGTAAAACCAAATTCATCATGTGATAGCTAATTTCTAAGTAGTTCAAACGCTTTCTTTTCATTCCAACTCTGTAAAACCTATATTATCTTTTAATGAAAATACTAATGATTTTACAGAACACGATTATTGGATTCGAAAAAAAAAAGTGTCACTTGAAATATTTTTTGAAGGTAATAAAAAAAACAACCAAACACAAGAAAGGCTGATAATGAATGCTTCTAACGACAGTAACTGCTGAGATACTTTCAATTCTAACCAGGTGAAGCATAAATTATTTAATTTTGTTAACACAGCCGCGCGCTCTGTCAAACGCTTTTTTAAAATCCATAATTATTCTAATAATTTGCAAAGAAAAAATAAACGTAGAACTTTGCACGGTTCATCTCAAAATAAAATCCGCAGTGTGTAAGCGTATGAAGACAAAATAAAAATAAGATTGAGACGTACTTGCACATTAATATTCGTTGAACCGAGACGAGTCTACGATGAACGAGATTGTGAAACAAAACACAAAATGATAAATTCATACTGATGAGCATGATGAGCCTCATCAGCATGCATTTATCATTTTGTGTTTAATTTCACAATCTGGTTCATCGTAGACACGTCTCGGTTCGACGAATATTAATGTACAAGTACGTCTCAATTTTATTTAATTTTTGTCTTCATACGCGTACATACTGTGGATTCCATAATTATTGCTGGAACGAAAATTATAACTACGCCACACCATGTTAACAAAAATATCTCCCGTTGATTTTACAAAAAGTTTGAGTTTACAAAACTCAATTAATAAACTCATGAAAGGTTCAGAAAACCTTAAACAAATTCCTTTCTATAGGGCATTTAAAACAAATGAAAGTTTAATTGTTATTTATTCGACATTGATTTCGGCTCCCGCACTTTGATTTCAGTTTAGAAAACATATACAAAAATGTTTTAGTGATATAAACAAACTCACTCGTCTTACAATTCCCGTCGGCGTCTGCCATCGGGTTTGTCGGTTCCGATCTGGATAAAGGTAACACCACCGTTCTCGCGCGCTTGTTAGCACACACACGACCAGGATAGATGGATAGAGGGGATAAAGATGCAGGAGAGAGGGGGACGACCGGGAGAGGGCGGTAGGTAGGTAGGTAGGTGACCAAACGAGAGAAGCGGAACAATTTTATTTACTGGTCAGTTGGCCCCGCACGATCTCGCACGGTCTAACTCGGTTGGGGGCTGACCAACCAATCTTATTGTGGGGGAAATCGGGTGGTGGTGGTGGTGGGGGGGGATAATCCCTCACCGACGTATAATATTCGTTGCCGTCGGCAACTCAGTCGGCAGATTTAACCCCTGGCCCGCCGACCTCCCTCCAGTTTTGGGTTCGTTCCTTTTGAAAAAGGAAAGAGTTCCAGTTCCAATGAAAAAAAAAGAACCAGTTCCAGTTCCAATGAAAAAAAAGAACCAGTTCCCGTTACAGTTACCCAAAGACAAAAATGAACCTAGGCGTTCCTAAGTTACTTTTCAAAAGGAACCTGGAACTTTTCCGTTTCTTCGATTAAAAAAATATTGAAAAACACATTTGCGGGATCTAAGCTACAGGACAAATATAAATTTACGGACACAAACCAAAAGTATTGAAGATATCAAAATCTTTAGCAGTTTCTGTTGGATGCTGCAAAATTGTTCCACTGACGACACCCTTTCGAAATTTGTTCTCTTAGAAAACTGAAGGGTATGGCAAGAGCAGCTGTTTACACAGGAAAGGAACCCCCGTTCTAGAACCTCAAAAAATAAGAACCAGTTCCCGTTCAAGTTCCTCAAACATTAAAAGGAACCTAGGCGTTCCAAAGTTCCTCAAAAAAGGAACCAATACCTAGGAACGGAACTGTTCCGTTCCGTTCCTACCCAACACTGTCTCCGCCACCGCCACCGCCACCGCCAACCAATCTAACCCCGCTTCTCACTGATGTAGGAGACGGGGAAAAAAAGGTTAAATTTTTCGAACTGTTTGCCGCTTTTCCAACTTTTCGAACAATGGTCTTGGATGAACAATTGGTGGCAAAAACAGGAGGGGGGCTGGCTTTGGGTTAGTGAGCTGTGTGGTTCTTCGACGGAATGAATGACCCCCACACGGTAACGGAGGAATCTTGTGCAGTCGAGAGAGAGATGCAACAACGGTGTGGGGGTTATGGGAGGTGCAGCGTGGCATGAGGGTGGGTGGAGGGGGTAATAAGGGGGCGGACCCAGTGGCGGTGTGCACGCGGTCTCTCGCATACACACACAAACACATAATACAGACGAACGAACGCTATAAATTTTGGGCCAAGACGCCGACTACAGAGAAATGTGCAACAGCGCCACACCGTGGCCAAAAAAGTAAACATTTATAAAAATTCGGTAAATGTCCAGTTTACCCTAATGAGCGACCAGAAAATACGGTATCGACTGGGGAGCGTAGGGAAACTGGCTTGCCTAAAAAAAAACATGAAGTGACTAATTAGGTGAAACTGAATTTCGATACGCGGCCCACTCGATACCGTATTTTCAGGTCGCTCGTTAGGGCAACCTGGACATTAGCCGACCAACCATATTCATATCAGGTTTTGGTAGAATTTGACGAAAGGTTTACCTTCAGTGTTTGTATACTAAAGTTAGCGTACCTATTTTGGGTTCGATTCTTGGCGCAGGCTCTCGTTTATGCGATGTTTGGTGAGGCTAAGGTGTGACTAACTCCTCCTGAGCTATCTGTCTGGTAGCTCGGGAGTGAAGGCATCCAGGGTTATTCCGCTTGCTATCCCCTATCCCTATCCTACTACTTTTCCATGCAGAAATCGGCTCTTATTAGTCGCTCTACATCGTTAAACTGCTAGTGTATTGTATTTGTGGCGCGCTATAAATAGAAACAAATGGAATCGAGGCCCGGCTAAAAACGTGCAATTCGCCTAACAGAGTGGAATGACCAATCGCGAAAGATAGAGGAAACACACGAGCGAATTGCTGATGTGTCTCTCTCTTTAGCCCGTTACCTTTCCTTTGCACCAATAATCGAAGGCACAAATGTGTCTTTCGGTGACGCTTGCTCTTGTTTGTGTCGACGTTTTGCTCCTGACAGCTGCCTATACGAGTACGTACGTATGTGATCTTTGATTGGTTCGGTGGAGGGGTGGGGAGCTTTAGTGTGTATTGTGTGATGTGGGGCGGAGTAAGGTGGAACTGTTGCATTGTTTGTGAAACTGCGATTGTCAAACGAGGCCCATTACGACCAACTTTTTTTCTTTTGACCCCCACCCCTTCCAAGAAGATTTGAAGTTTTTTGTTCCCTCCTTCTCTATTTTCTTTTTCATTACTGTTGCGTGTGGTTTGGACTACCGATTCGATTTTTCTCCGTCCCGGTTAAGAGAACAATGAGGAATGGGAAGAATTTTTGTTCGGATCGGCTCTTTTGATGAACTGTGTGGCAGGGGACGTCCGAAATGTGGCGGGTTTGTCTATCCCGCGTATTCAAAAGTTGGTATTTTTTTTGGATCTCGTGAACAAAAAACTTCGTCTCGTTTGAATTTTTATTAACAGAAATTTAAATAATTGCGTAAAATAATTATAAATCAGTAAAATGAAGTCTGATAGTAAGACTCGTTTAATCTACAATTGGTTATAATGGAATTTTTATTTATTTACAATGGCTTTTTTTTTTTAATCACCATAGTGCTTAGTGTACTTTAGGATTACTGCACCCTCGGATCTCTCTAGAGTCTCTGGAATAGCCAGGCTGTAGGATCCACCCCTAAGCTCTGGACTCCCTAATGGAAGCTTAGGGTGACGCCAAAACCCGGGACCGCCGGCTTCGTAGGATGTTGCCATACCCACTGAGCCATCGGAACGTACTACTTAGTACGTACGGCTTAGTGATGTTCTGTACTTGTTGACTACCCAAGAACACATTGTCCAAACGGTTTATTTTTAAAATGATTTTCTAGGTAGTTTATTTTCTAATTTTGAAATACTGTTTCAATATTTTAATTGTATGTTGTATTAACATCACCACTTAAATGTTACCACATGAGTTGATCTCGCCCAGCGATCCTTTAAAGTAGCATTGTTAAATTTCCCATTAAGTGGTAAAACTTTGGAACGTAATAAGTTCGTTCCTTCCCTGTGGAATTTGGATTTTGATCGACCCTTACATTTTTTTTCTGTCGGACTTTTGATATCCGCAGCCAGGTTTCTAACCTTTTGTTGTGCGTGTGTATGTATGTGCAGGAGTCTACGAGTTAGCCCCCGCTAACCCGATTGAAATGCGCGGCTTCAGCGTAATTTTCTCTAGGATGGACAGCGCACCAAATGATGGGTCCTCCGGCGTTGTTTCCCCCGCCACTATCCCCCTATATCTCATCCTTCGCCGGCTCAGCTCGCTTGTCTTAGCTCACGGACTGTCAACGCGAGCTGAATACCGAAATCTCGTTTGGTTTAGGGTTTCTTTTTTTTTTTTTTTTACGCACACCCGTTCGCAAAACTATAGGTGCGTTTTTTTCTTTTAAAAGCGAATGTCTACCGAAGCGGAATGCTGGGAGACTGTGAAAGTGACGCTGCACTGTGAGTTTGGAATGGGGTTTGGGGCTATCGCTATGTCCTATATTTTACGCTTCGTCAGCTCGTATCGCCTTTTTTTTTCCATCACGAATCTGCCATTAAGTGGACGTTATTTTATCGAGTCTTGGAGCGTCAAAAATGGTCCCATCACCTTTTTTTTTCCCTCGGTAGAATTGCGTTTCGTGAAATGCAACTTTTCTTTGGGGGTATGCGATCAGAGATGTCACCGAAATGGACGCTTCTCATTTGTTTTATACTGTAGTTCACATTTCAACTTGTTTACTGTTTGGCGCACTAGGAGTGTTGTCAGTGTGTTATCTCATAGTTTCTTTCGAGATAAGATACCTTGGGTTTTGTTTATGAAAATTTAAAGTAATACTCGTATATCGTTTTCAAATTAAACATGATTTATCCATGAATGAAATCAACAATAAAGAATTAGGAGCCGTTATATGAACAATGAGAAAGGTAGGATGTAACCTAGACCATTAGGAAACGGAGAAGGCAACTCAGTCTCGTCTCTTAGTAGTCCATCCTTAACGTTTTAATGTTGCCGTCTCCGTTTCCTAATGGTCTAGGTTACATCCTACCTTTCTCATGAATAAAATAATCCCAAAAAGTTTCTATTGTGCGTTATAAAATTGTCCGCTGGCATATTTTTTGTTGGCTATTGAATATTGTTCTGAACCATTCGTTTCATTTGTTCAAATTAGTTACACAGAACAGTCGCACCTAGAGGTCTTCATAATATCCTTCAGTGGTTTTGCTATACATAATACCCTCTACTGCTATTCGCTTTAATCGAATATATAAAAATTAACGCTATGACTAATCACACTTTGATTGAAAACCAGTTTTTCAATTCGCTCCTAAAGAGCATCCTATCTGCATTACTCTAAAGAAATTTGTGTCTCGTCTGCAAAGGAGCATGAACAATTTAATTATTCAGTACCTGTCGTATTTAGATAAGTTGTCATCATAATAATTATCTAAATAGACAAAAGCACTTTGTCATCTAAAAAATGTTTTCTTGTACTTGTTCGCATGCGATGAGTGTTCAGCTTTAGGCGAAAGCAAATCTAACTGCTTATCCGCGCGGATATATCGCTCTGTAATTGTGTTGTACTTGTGATTTAATTCGAATCGATGGATCGAGGTAGCGCAATAACAACCGCAATTTGGTTTATTTTGGCCGCGATCGTAAACTGGTCTCCACTCAAGTAACCTCAGTAATTGCAAATAAAATGTAATGGTTGGTCGCTCTATGGGAAGCTGTTCTTTGGTTAGTGCACTTTGGAATTGTTAGGCCTCAGTAAGGAATATACTGTACACTGAATCTTCAGTCATACGTTGCTCCGATAACTAAAGTAAAAGGACAACGCTGTTTACTGGTCTTGTTCGTCTTAAACAATGACAGGCGTTATTGTCATATTTTGGCGTGGCACCAATGGATGCCACATTTGGTTTCAATCTTGGCCGCTATGACCGCTTAACCAAATGCCTGTACGCCAGCCAGTTGGCAAGAATTTTTACGCCAAGACTACCTGATGCTACCCCACGCTTCGTTGCATCCCTTGAATAGTCACATTTGGATGGTAAAAATCAGTTTGTTCAGTTAAATAGGTTCGTAAACCAGATACCGTGCCTCAATCCGCTAACGTCATTCAAATGAGCAAGGTAGTTGAATTAGAGCTCGGGAGCGGCTCCACCCATGACGGCTAGTGATACAATTTCGTTGTGAGGACATGTTGCATACAAATTGTTCGATGCCGTATGACCTTTATTTGATTACCCCGGTGCAGTATTTCCTCTTTTCAAAGCAGTCAACAACATAATTTAATCATTAAAAAGAGTGATTGTTCATCGGAGCCGTTGAGTTGCAATAGGTGAATTTGAAGAAATTTAAATTGAACGGTCGTTGAAGCTCTAAGCGACTGGCTGTGGTTCGACGACCCTGAGATCGATTCCCGTGTGCTGAAATTGTTTGCAAACGTTTTGAAGGGTACATAACCTCCTCTACCATTTTCACTAAGCACAGTGATGTGCCATTTACATGACGAGCCACCAGTGGCCATTCCAATGTGCCCCAAGCGTTCCCTGTAGCGGAAAGAACTGCTGATTCTGCCAAATGAAATGCGAACCGTTTGGAGTTGCGGTTCATAATCTTGTTAAATGCTCCCCCCACATATTCGAGAACGTGTTCGTCGCCTCTCCATGCATTTACGCCCGCGTACATGCATACGATGTGGCAAGTCAGAACTTTTCTTCGCGTCTCGGGTGTGGTTTTTTTATTTTTTTTTCTTCTCTACTTCATCTGTGTGTAGTTGTTATCGCCGAATGATGAACGTTATTCAAAATGCAATTTCTTTCTTGGCTGCCTCTCGCGTTACTTTCTCGCGGGCTTCTGTGAGGGGGTGCTGATGTTTGCCGACTCTCGTGGTCGAAATAAAAAATAGGCGAGAGGAATCTCCCATGCATGCAACACCAGGGCTTGACAAGTCTTCTCTTTTATTTCGCGCTCTTGGTGTTTTGGCAATTTGTTTCGGTTTTTTGAGTGCTCGATGCGCAGGGAAGGAACGCCGCGGAAAAACATCGTTTTCATTGGATAATTTTGCAAGCATCTTTAAAGCCTGCGTCTCTAGATCATATCGCCTTGTACACGTGCCTATATGAAGCGCTTACAGCTAGAGTGGCGCAACTCCAATTTTTTTAAAAACTTAGATAAGAAGAGGTTTTATTAGATTTAATTAGTGAGGTCGTCATAGCTCAGCAGCAGCGCATACGCCTATTGTGCGGCGATCTTGGGTTCTATTCCCGGCTCGGGCTCTCGTTTATTCGATCCCGAGGAACAGATGAAATTGTGTCCCTGCACATATTACTCTTTCGAGAGAATTGTGATATTCACTTGATTGATGGCAATCATCTTTTGTAAAATTTAAAATTAAAAAATAATAACTACTCCGTAAACATCTATGCGTTTTTCAAAGTTATCTTGTTTTCTGTTGACGATGTGCTGACGTTTCGACTTTATTCCCTTTTTTTTTACATAATTTGATTTACGTAAGTTGCACGTACGTACCGATGGCTCAGTGGGTATGGCAACATCCTACGAAGCCGACGGTCCCGGGTTTGATTCCTGGCGCAGGCTTTCGTTTATTCGTTGCCTGGGGTACTGGCGTCAACCCTGAGCTTCTATTAGGGAGTCCAGAGCTTAGGGGTGGATCCTGCAGCCCGGCTATTCCAGCTGCCATTCCTCATCCCTTCCTTTCCCCTCGCACATATCCGTAGATACATGAAGGTGCAGTAATCCTGTAGTGCACCTACGGTGATTTAAATTTAAAAAAAAAATTGCACTTTATTAAAAAAAAAATCGAAAAGTGGAATTACGCCACTCTCGCTTTGACTGCGTCATCTGTACAGATCGTAAAAATACCACTAAATGATCGAATTGTGTGCTGAGCATTCCAAACCATACTACCGGCGACCGAGAAACAGAACGTTCCCCCAGGTCGAAGTGCTTTGAGAAACAGGCATGGAAACGTGGCGGTGTTCGCGTAATGAAAGGGGGGTGAGCCAGCTCTTGCTCTACGCGTCAAACAATCGTAGCTTCTAATTTTGCGCCACTAAAGCTCTGCCTTTTGGCTCTCCCAGTGCATTACCAGCGGCGCCGATGTGTTTTGCAGTGACTGATTGCTTCGACTAGAGGGCGAACAGTATTGCCGTAGCGAGGGAGTTGAAGTTGGGGGTGGGTGGAGTGAAAAACGCGAAATTAGACTCCGCTCAAGCGTTCTCGCATATCCATCCATTAAGTTTAACGCTTCAGCGCCGTTGCTGTTACTGCTGCTGCTGGCGTTCAAAAAGGATCTATTATTACCAAAATTTCATCAAAACGAACGAGTTGTAGCAGAAATATTTGGTCCCATTAAAGAATAACTTGATCCGAAAGCAGTTGCGAAATTGTACGGGCTCTCTCCAATTATTTCCCGCCAGCCTCTCTCATTATCGGCGAACGAGCGCATAAATGCAATGATGACGTCATTGTGGAATTTTATTTTTTGTTTTTAAGTTGTTTCCAACCAATTTGACGGATCATTTCTCGCGAAGCGAATGATTATTGTTGCTGCTATCGGCTTAAACGGTGGGTTGTGGATCGTAGAAATTAATTTTTGCGATTTTGTATCAGTTGTGCATTCAGTCAGCGCCTAACACACACTGCATAATGCGTCCCAGTTGGTTTCGATAGTTGGTTTCGATTGTTGGTTCCAACTCTTGCCGCTAGAGTACTTCGCTAAACGCATCCCAAATTGGTCGATAGTTCCACCAGAGGACATTACACCCTATATAGGCACGCTCAGAATAGTGATTTTTTTTTTGTCAACTCATTTTGTTTGTCTCTGAGCCAATCTTGATCGCAGAGTCTATCTGACCAAATTCCATTTTCAATGTATTGTGTAGTTCGGTTGATTCGACTTTCTTTTTTTAAAAATAGAAGAAAAGTAACAAGATCAGTTTGTGTAGTCCTACAGCACATGAAACAAATATGATTGAATTGCGACTTTTCGAGATTAGTATTTGAGACACGTTTCATACATTCGACTAGACTTTTCAGAGTTTCTTTCTCTCGCTCTCGCTCTCGCTCTCGCCGTCTCTCTAATGTGATTCGATCGACGTGTCCGTGCCGGAGATAAATACTTCTATTTTTGTATTTTACGAAACGATATTACGTCGCGAAAAATCGTTGTTTGGCGGATCGTGTTGGCAGCTGTCAGACCACTGCCAAGTCGGTGCGCAACATACTCTAAAAATCCTCCTGAGATCTTGTCAGAATCCCTAACTTATTTCATTTTTCCTTCATTTTTTATAGTTTTTTTTCTTCTTTTTTTTTAGTAAACTTGCACAATATGCTAGATGGAATATTAGAAAATCCTCCGAATCTTTTAGATCACATCCGCTTATCTAACTTATTTCATTTTCTTTTCATATTTTATAGTATTTTTTTTTAAGAAATACTTGCAATATTTTAGTTGAAATGTTGGAAAGGTCTGCAAACTTTCAACTCATCGAACTGCTATTTGTTTTGTGCGCTCTTAATATCTTGCTAATTTTCTCACACAAGTAGTAGTAAAGCAAAACCTCAGTTCCAAATCAAAATACTAGCTTGGTGCTGCAACATTATTGGTGATTTGCCGTTTCTACCAAATGGCGAAATCAACACCATCTGGTGATAAACCTAGCGACATAGAGAACAGAAAATGGAACACGGTTCAGCCGACAGAGCTTTGAACAATTTAGATCTTCGTTAAATTTTATCACATTGTCGTTGAAACTTTGGATTCAAGAGGATAAAAATCGACTGCCCGAACCTGCATTGATTCCACGACGCTGTTTCGCGTGCCCAGTGGGCTCAAATTCTATCCGCCTAATCCAATCGGGCCGTCAACTGAAGCGGGCGTATTGGTTTTCTACCGGGATATAGCCTACGTCATACACGGCGATATTGACATGTATACCGGTACACTCGGGGTATCCAAGGTGGTGTGTGGGAGGAGTTCGACAGTAAATAATGTTTCAACCTTCCCTCTCCATCCTCCAGATTTTTTTTATTCTTCCTCTTCCTCCCTACACGAAGCTAGGCTTCGGACCATATAACTTGCCGGTTGCCTTTAACGGCCTCGTAAAATTTTGTTTGTATAACGTGGTGGTGGTGGTGGGGGGGTTGGAACATAAAAATATTTTTCTCCGGCCATCGATGCTTTTTCTATAGTCGCCGATGCGTGCAGCTGCACCTTTTCTATAAAGTGTATGGTCCTGTGTTACGGTAAGGTCTCCGTGCTGGCCTCCCCCACCCCTTGTATACGTTCATGTTTAGCATTGAATTTCAACCCTTCCAGCCACATTGCTAACCTCCTTCTTGCCTGGCGCCCAAGAAGTCGTGTACCCTCTTGCGACCCTGGTGAGCATGAACTTTAAAGGGAGACGCACCCCTATGGAGATTAAACAGTTATCTTGTCTCGTGCTGCGGTTTAGGTGGCATGAGCCATCTTAAAGGCGGCTTAAGGTTGCTGAATTCTTAAGAATCACATACTTTGCGCTGCAGTTTTAAAACTGTTTGTTTAATGGAGCCCACCAGCGTTTCCGCATCCAGGTCCTTTACCTCCGCCCCCTCCTAGTGGTGATTTTATAAATTAGGGATTATTTAATATCTTAAGGCTGTGGGCCCCATTGCTTCACTTCCGTTCTGAAAGAAGGCGCACGTATTAATATTTCTTGCCCGAAATATCTTAGAGGTTTTGGCTGTGGATTGAACCCGAGCTGCATTTCTAAAAACGTCGGTCACTTGTAGTTTCATTTATCGCGTTGTTCTTTTTTAAGTATTTATTGGTTAGTCAATTAATTGTGATTTGTTTCTGTTCAGGTTATTGAGTGTCAATCTTTCAACATAATGTTCTTGAGAAGCGTTTTGATTTATGCGAGGTTTTATGTCATCCTGAGACCGTATGTTTGCATACAACAAATGAATATTCAATGCATCTTTGCATAAAAAATGGACGAAATTTTTTTTGTGTCGGTTAGATTCATAATAATAATAATTGCGTTAAGTTTGCTGTAGGTTTCAGGAGGTTCGGTTTGGCCTTGTTTTTCGGACAAAGCGGCTACGAGATTCGAGTTGGGTGAGGGTTATTTGGTAGAACCAGTTTGTCAAAAAGGCACGCGTCGTCATTTTTCTTTAAGGGAACGGAGAAGGCGGGATAAACAAGTATGGCCCGTCGATAAAAGTGGCGATAGCCACTCCGCGATTTATCGTGCGTTCGTGGTTTCCAAAAACGTATTTAGAAATGGCGCCCATAACCATTTTTTAAAAAAAGCTAGTGCGCTTTAATCTGATTTATGGCCAGCGAAGAGCTTTGTCTCGACTTCTCGATTGGCTGGCATGCAGCCGAAGAGCAAAGTTTTGAGAGTCCTTCTATTTCGGTCATGCATTTGATGTCTAGACTGTTTATTGGTCGTTAAAAAACTCGATCAATCGATCGATGAAAATTTTTGTTAATTGACAACTGACCTGATATCCATCGAAGTTGCTCAATCATGCAGAAACTGGAGTCCCGCGAGATTTTATTTAGCAGTGTTCTTTCGCAATGTCTGATGGACACATTTTCCCCAGTAACCAGGGATCGTATTAATGAGAGCTCTCACGGGAATGGAACCCAGGACCACCGCATCAGGTGCACTACTGACTGGTCTTCAACGAGTTATACAAATTTCATCGATAGTTCTGATCAACGATTTTATTTTGCTGTTATTATTGGGCACCAATAGCTGTCGCGCACAGAGGATAAATTCAAGCGTTGGAACTGGCTGCCACCGCACATTCAATCGTCAAAAGTGCGATAAGCTGATTTCTCCTCTGCCTCTAGTTCTGATGTTCGATTCCAGGTGGCACCAGGTGTTTTAACAATGCCGATGAATACCCTACAACGTTTCTGGAGAACGGCCAGCGTTCGCAACGTCTTTCCGTTCAGTGAATGGCTCGAACGTGCTTTGTGACGTGACACGTTTGTATACGGCCGTCATTAATTTAAAAAAATCATTTTTCATCGTCTCCACACAAACGGTTGCTGCCAATGGCCTTACATGGACTCAATGGCGTTATACCACTGGCTCCTAAGATATATCCTGTCGTTAGTTTTTATATGGTAACCCACCCCCACTCTCCCTCTTCGCCATTCCGATGTAAAAAAGACGTATGCT
>JAUJYS010000668.1:0-21247 GCA_033995665.1 Melogona broelemanni
TAAACTAAGTTATTTAAAAAAAAAACACTTTGTCTGCAAACATATTAACGTGTGTCAAAAATAATTCAACAAAAGACTGAAGGTACGCATGGCGCAATACACAACCGGGCGAAGCCGGACTTAAAGCTAGTATTTTAATAATTATTGAATAAAAAATAACCAGAGGTCGTAATTTTTCTCGTTTTCCTCTAAATACGCTCGTCATATTTTTTCGTTCCCTTCATTCGAGCGCACACCGATATACGTAAATTCAATTAACTTCCTTTCCATTATAGCCCTGTGATGCACCAATTCCAGCTAATGTGGTCGAGGCATGCCGTTGAACATGCCTGTGCACATTCCAGCCAACAGCTGACCACATCGCCATAAAGCTAGCCGCGTGCCGGCGTTTGCGCATGTCTGATGATATTTCCCTGGCCATGCATTTTACATGAATGCCCCCGTCCCCCATGCACGTGCCCTGGGCTAGCTTTCATTAATTTATGAAGGTTACACGCGCACCATCATTGTGACTTGGTTATTTTGGCCTTTCTTGAGGCTCCGGGTCGATAAGAGGTGCTTTTTTCTTGCTCTTCTATAAGGCCAGCCGTCCATCTATTTGAGCTCCTCGTCAGACTCGTTTCCGACATCGATATGGCGTTGTTGTGGTGGATCTAGACTCAGAGAAGGATAGTTTATGGGCCCCTCTAGGACAAGGATCCGTCTAATATTTGTATTATTTTAAGTGGCTAAAATTATTTTTATCCCAGTTAAAATAATTTTTGACCAAAAATAACCCTCTGATTTCGATCGATTTTTGAAAACTTCATTTTTTAAACGTCAATGAATTTTGCGAACCGTACTACCGTCACCTACCACTGTTACCTACCACAGTCATTCATGAGAATTTGAAGCACATAAAAAACATAATTTCGATCTTGAATTACTGGTACTTGTAGCGTAATCAGGAATCACAGCATTCAATTTTCAGACGAAATTAATGAGTCATTTCCTCCGTCCAATGTTATAATAATAAAAAATTAAGTAACTATTCACACTATTTTCTTTATTAATTTTATTTCCCGTTGTCGTAGTCTCTTCATTTTAGTTGTTTGGTTCCCAAGAGATGATTGGAAAATATCTAGCAAATCATGATTTTTTTTTTGAAGCAATATTTTATTTTTATTTTTTGGAACACCAATCGCAAAATTCTTCCGTTTACAATTTGATGCGATCATTTGTAGATTCCGTGTGTTTTTACTACTTTTTTATTGATGTTATTCTCATCCGTGGCGACTGTAGATTTTAATTTCCTCGACGCGGCGATTACTTCATCCAAATCTTAATTACTGCTGTATTGTACCGCGACATTTTGCTTTAGGCGTCATTTGGTGTCGGACCAGCGTTTGAAGTGCTTTGGATAAATCCCAAAAAACATTTAACCTTGCCCAAGGCGAAACACGCCCCAAAAATCAGCGAAGTTGTTTCTTAAATTAATCATGTGGACGTTCTCCGGGAGAATAATGCCAGCTGGCTGGCCTACGCCTACCGGCAATGAAATTAGTTTAGCTAAAAATAAAGTAACTCTAATGAAGTCAATTGCTTTCCCTCTCCTTCTACATTGGCATGCAAAATAGTATGCAAAGTAGTCCAAGACAATTGAAATACAATACACAGTAGCAATATAAATTTAAAAAAATAAAGAATGAGTCTATGTGAGGTAGGTTTAGGTAGGAACGGAACGAAAAAGGTCTGTTTCTAGGAATTGGTTCTTTTTTTTTTTGAGGAATTTTTAAACGCCTATGCCCCTTTTTCTAGTTTTAGGGTTTCTTATTTTTGAGGTACAGTACTGGAATGGAGCACAACTTTTAATTTTCTACGAGAACAACTTTCCAAGGTATGCCGACAACGGAACAATTTTTCCGCTTCAAACATAAATTGCTTAAGATTTTGATATGTATTTTGATACGCAAATCGGCATGTTCTTTAGATCAGTTTAAGGAAATATTCATTTGGCGTCATCATGAATTGAGAAAAACTGATGGATGCAGTGACATTTTTTTAACATAATGACAACAGTACACCATTCGGCATATTAAAAAAATATTTGCTAATCAAAGGAACGGAAAAGTTCCAGGTTCCTTTTGAAAAGAAACTAGGAACGGCCTGGTTCCTATTAATTTATGCAGGAATTCCTATTAATTTTTGTATGTTAATTTTAATTTCGACGTAATTAAATGTTTTACTGTCGAACGCCCACAATGCGGGAATTTATTCCGTTCACACTATCGTGCAACAATCATAAGGAGGTTAATTTAATCTAAGGAGGTTACGAACCGATGGCTCAGTAGGTATGGGAACATGCTACGAAGCCAACGGTCCCTGGTTCGATTCCCGGCGCAGGCTTTCGTTTATTCGTTAACCTGGGGTACTGGCATCACCCCTGAGCTTCCATTAGGGAGTCCAGATCTTAGGGGCGGATCCTGCAGTCTCGCTATTCCAGCTGCATCCCTCTTCCCTCCCCTTCCCTGCCCCTCACATATCTCCAAAGAGACACGAGGGTGCAGTATTCCTGTAGTGCATTAAAAAAAATGTATATATATATATATCTGCTGGCACATCCTTTATATCCAGTTGATTATGGCACTTTATTTTCGTCAGAGACAGTGATTAATAATGAATCGTCAGAATCGCCAGCTGAATAAAACGGCACGTTGAAACAGTGGCACCACTGGCCGTGTGTGTTCGTCCCTGCGATGTTTACACATTACTCGAGTAATATTAACGCTATAAACGATGGAAAGCTAGCTGGCAATTGCCCTGGTGCCATACCGGGCCTCTCGTGTCTTCAACGAGCCCATCTCTACTCGTGCGTGCTTCGATACACAAGCCATAAATTCTGGTCGGCCACACCACTGTCGCTATTTTCCATTAATGTTTTAGGTTGACATTGGCGGTTACCGAGGTCTGCCACACGGACCAATAATGTTCTCGTTTATAATTCATAAGATAAGGAGACTCCGCGCGGTTGTGGCGTGTGACAAGAGCGCAATTGTAATATGGAATTACGCTATACATTTCTAAAAGATTAATATAGACTGTATAATATTCACTGCAATTTGGCTGGATCTGTCTGGCTTTGCCGAAACGTGTGGGCGCTGCACTTGAGCGGTAGGTGGCGCTCTTTTCGTAATTTGCATGTTGGCGGCTTAATCCCAATTCATCGCTTGGAGCGTTGGAAACTCAAATGTGCGCAGTAAAAAAAGTCTGCTGTGTAGATAAATTCCTTGGCCATTAAGGAGGAAAACGACAATACTTGGATTTTTTTCCAGAATTTATTGTTTTGTAATGATCGGAAAATCGTATAATTTTTCTGTGCTCCTACTCTTTACTTATTATTAGTAAAAAAATATATCGACAGTTCTTTATTTCATTTTATATCGAATATAGGTAGCACCCAGAATATTCTTCTCTCTTGTCGTTATGGGGTAAGTTAATATACTGAATCACATGCCGGGAAGAAGTCCGTGCCGGGAATCGAACCCGCAACCGTCTTAACAGTCGGTTGTCGACTGTCGGGAATCGAACCCGCAACCGTCGCAACACAGTCGGTTATTCCTGACGTATATATTATTTTATCGTGGATGTACTACTACTATCCAGTTAATTTCCTGGTACGCCACCAGAGGGCTCCAATAATTGCGATGCACCGAAGGGAATACGATGCACTCTGTCGGAATAGCTAGATCACTCCGTAGATTAGTTTTCGGGTTGATGCAATTTTCTTTTATCAAAGCGAATGTAATGCATTTGGAAAACGTGTTTTTCCCCCGGTGCGGTTCTCTCCCGCTCTCTCCTGTGAGATTTCATTTGAATGTGTTTGGCGAGGATGATTAAACTTGACTTTGCCGTGTTCCACCTTGCACGATCGATCGACCAGGCGACAGGTAGGTATATATTTTCCAATTTATTTATCGGAAGACGTTTTAATAGGATATTACCGCGAGTCCGGAATATTGTGTAATGTGCCATTTTAATGTTTATTCGCCCCGCATGATTAAGAGTGAGATTCGAATTTGTATATCTGGCCCGGTTGGATAGATAGAATTACAGCTACGAGTTTAGAATAACAAATTCAACCTTGTGTTCAGATTCACACGTAGACAAATTCATACTTGTGCCATGATTTTGCATCACAAGTTTTATTTTATTTTCAAATGAGTATTTAAAAAAAGATGAAAATTAAGGTGTGTGCCAGAAGGTTGCTAGGACCGATCAATAGGCCACAAAGTTAAAAAATATTTAAGAGTTAAGTCAGCCACTATGGGACGCACGTAGAATGTCGCGAGAGTGGGCGAACAAGTTGTCCATATACGAGACTGTTAATTCCCTGGACATCCTTGACCTTTTCAAAATGCGCGGTCGTTTGCTGCCGTTTCTCGAAATAAATGGCATCGTAAACAATTCACTGTGGCATTTCTTCCATGGTTGTCCGCCAGGTGGCTGCACCTTCCTCTTTTGCATTTTCACCAGTCTTCCGAAAAATAATTAACAATAATTAAGTTTCATTTGAATATGACAGAAAAATAAAACATTAATGACTGCAAGCATGAGCCTAAACAACCATATGTTAAAGAAGCCTGTCATCTTTCATTTGTTTTGAATTTTTTTTTTCAATGTGACATTTTATTATCCAGAATTTTTTTAATGTTAATTATTTTCCCTTTATTTATTCTTTATTTCTTCGGGATATTTTTCAGAAGTTACAAATTGTAATTCAATGTAATAAAAACCCAACTCGTGCAATTTTGTTATTTTTATAATTGCTATTTTACTATTGCATTTATTCAGCTCAATGCATTTTCGGATATGTTATAGCTCCATAAATTTACTTGCGCTTTTTCAACAAAATCTTAAAGTCGTGCACCCATATCAAAGTCTGAAAAACGTACGAATTTTATGGAAATGTCTGCGAATTTCGAAAGACTTTGATTTAATCGATTGAGATTTATTTTTGAATGGATTTGTTCCAATTTCGACGTGGTTCATGGGTCATGATGGCCCTGTCTGTCTTTTGAATGACATGCCGCCATTGCGCTGCGCTTTTGACCTTTTGACGCGACGGGGAGGTACATAAAAAAAATAAGTCGACTCGGGCTCGACGCGCTGTTCGCGACTGCGACGGGATCTTCGGTCCTTTATCAAACTGTTGCTTAGCAATTTTATTGTCAAGAGTCGAATGTGTTTTCAATTGAATAAATTATATGTCGGGATTGTTCTCGAGCTCCCAAGAGCACCCGACTGATACTGTTTTCAAGGACAAATAAATCTGGAGAGACCGAGAGAGCGACGCGAGAAAATCACATTTGACTGGTTGGTCGGCTCGTTAACTGGCCTTATCCGTCCTGATCTTGGTGACAGTGAAAAACATGCTGTTGATGTGGTTGGAACCTTTAAAAAAAAATGCCCAACCTCCCTTGTGTTGCCAGTCGTATAAATTGAGTTCGCCAAACCTCTAAACCTGTTCTCCAGAACCTATTCCGATTTGTTAACAGTAAACACATTTTTTTACTAGATTTCGAAATGCGCGTGACGAAATGTTTGAACACCTACACACACGAACATGTTTGTTTAAAATGAATATAATTTTTTGGGTTTGAGAATCGAAGCAAAGATGGAAAAATAATAGAAAATTGATGAAATATTGATTTTAAAAAAAAAATCAAAGATGAATTTTTTATTTTAAATTGGCTATTATTATTTTTTATTTCTTCATTGGTATTATTCGGTACTAATGCATAATCATATTCAAAATGTAGCTCTTTTTAGTACGAATGAATTTTTTTCTATCAGATATTTCCGATTAAATTATCTATAATTTCATTCATTTTTTAAGGGCTTGGAGAAAAAACTTTACTGCGAATTTTGCTGTCAAGAAAACAATTTCAACATAAGTCTCGAGGCCTAGTCGGCTGCGAAACCGCAGACTTACAATTTTACCACAATTACATGTATATTCGCAGTGCTAACTGGTATCCATGGTTACTGTTCTTGATAAATTCTTACTTTATCTTCAAGAGTAAAAAAAAAAAAATATTTAGTACTATGGCAATCCAATTTAAAGAGTTAAAAAAAGATTTCTCCCTAGCTGATTCTTTTTAATGTCAATTTCTTGGCGAGAACTGTGTGTAAACAAATGTTATTCGGTTTTTATTAGTTTTATATTATTAAATATTTAGGCAATTATAAAAGCTTTTTTTTTTTTTTTTTGGTTTTGTTTAGTTAGAGCCTGAATCCTGTGTAGAGTCGGTTCCGTCGGTAAGGTGGATCCACTAGCCCCCATTCGATGCCGAATCTGTACTGCAGCCAGATGGACCAGGATCCGGAGGAGCTGCTGTACAACCTGGGTTTCGGCACCGAGGTGAGCAGCCCGGTCGACCGGATCCCCAGCCGCTTCCTGCATCCGTCGCAGGTGGACGGCAACGATTTGGACAACTTCATCGTCCAGCAGGAGGAGCTGTGGGAGACCAGTAGCATGCATCTCAATGGATACCACGGTCTGGCCGGTACGCAACTTGACACTAGCGACCCCCCCGGTTGCATCCGGTATCGATATCGGGTCCGTTGTTTGCGCGCCGATGTCGATCGATCGATTTTTAAATTCGATACCCTTGCCATTGGAGGGACAACAAAGACGAGCGTAGTTAAGTCATTCCGTGGTTTTTGAATACTATTATCTAAATGTCATTTTTGATTTTTTTTTAATTCTTAGTTTTTTTGCTAAGCAATTGCACCCTCTCACATAGTGTTAAAGTTTTTTCAATATTTTAGTTCTCAATTTTTATTCCCGACTGAATTTTTTTTCAATTTCAACATACTTTTTTCTACATTTTCTATAATATCAGCCTGTTTTTTAGTCACTAGTGAATATCACTACAACAGATTCTATATCCTTTGTGTTGCAATGGCAATATATGAGGGTCTTATTTTTACCAGTACTCAAAAATCTGATAAACGAGAGCCCGCGTCGAGAATCGAACCCGGGTCGGGACCGTCTTCCCTCCGTCGGTTGCGACGAGAAGATGTCACGTTGATATGATTATGTTTGTTTTCAACTATTAACATTTCAACAGTAAATTTCCCGTTTGTTGAACTTGCTTCCTTGTGGTGACAAATCACCGTTACAATTATTATTTTTTATTGTTAAATGTAATAATTTTTGTTATCGTTAATCGTAATTGTGATTTACATGTATTTTGACGAGAATAATTAAAAAAAAATTAAACAATTAAAAAACTTAGTTTTTCGGATACAACCTTATATTTATACATAGATACGATGTTCCATAAAACTTAGCGGCGTACAAAATCTCTGCTCTCTAGGACGTGTAAAAGTTGGTGAAAAAGGCATTAAAAGAAGTTCAAACAGAACAATGAAAATAGTAGACAATAGACAGACAATGAAGGTTCATATCAAGTCAAATAAGTGGTTGTAAAAAAAATCGTTGCGTATATTTAATTGTAATATTACTTTGTATTTCTTTTTGTTGATGTGACTTTTAATCTTAGAAAAAATCAAATCATTTCATTTTCTCCCATCCTGTTTCCCACTCAGGATACCCGACGAACGGCGAACAGGTCCACGGCATCGTCGGCAAGATCCACGAGAAGATCCGCGAGCGCAACCGCGAGCTCAAGCGCAGCCAACGCCCCAGCTTCCTCAACGCCGCCTTCTCCGTGATGGCGGCGCGGGCCTTCCGCAACCTTGTCCGTCCGCCGCCGCCCCAACCGCCCGTCAATCCAACCAGCATCTTGGACCCGCAGAACCGCGACTTCCTGGAGCGGCAGGAGGAGTCGATAGCCAGCCGACGCCGACGCCGGCGACCGCGTTTGGTGCTGGGCAAGAACTCGTTCGTGCTGGACACGGACGAGGAGTTGGTGGACGACGAACTGGACGCGGTGGACAGCGACGTGGGTGACGGATCGGCGGCGGGTGAGACCCGTGAATCCGTTCCCGGTGGCAGCGGGTCTGCCACCAAGAAGGATTACGATCAGAGCGGTGGGTCGGTGAAGAGGAGAGATGAATCCCGGTCACTCCGCGTTGACACCGGGTCAGTCCACGTTGACACTATCCGGAAGGACAAAGATTGCGGGTCAATCAAATGGGGCAGACGCGAGTTATGCCGCGATGGGTCTGAGGGTGGTGGGTCGGTGGTCGTGGAAACCGGGTCGGGTGAAAAAGCGGATCCCAGCATCAACGGGGTCGAAGCGATCGCGATAAGGAAACAATTTATGAGTGATGCTGATGGCAAGACGACTCGAGAAAAATGTCCTGTAATCGAAAATGGGTTCGGAAAAAAATGTTCTACAACTGGAAATGGACGGGGAGAAAAATGTCCTGCTACCGGAAATGGACTCGATATGGTCAACGACAATCGCGGTAGACTTACGAAAACGATATCGAAGATCGATTTCACCAACTCCAACGAAGGCAAGCTCACCTCGGTCACAAACGAGCTTGGCTCCACCTCTAATGGACACGTGCACCACGCCGTAACGAACGACAAAATCCAATCGGACACGAAAGCGGTGAGCGTTGTCGTGGATTCCAAATCCACTGATCCCGGTGAAGTGTTCAAGCTCAACGATGAGCAATTATCTGTACCGGTCCGCTGCGACGGGTCAACCAAACCGGATGAGGTGGGCAAACGGTGGGCGTGGTCCGTCCGCAGCGAGAGTCAGTTGCTGTTGGGTCGGGTCGGGTCTGAGCGGGTGATCGGTCGACCCGCGTCTGGACAGTTCCAGTACGGTCGGGGCTGGGTGCGGAGTGGCGAAAGCAGTGGTTGGGTCCCGAGCGGCCCGGGTCAGTCGGCAGTCGCCACCGTTAAACGGCGGAATTCGTTGCCGACCAAATTGGATGGGTTGGTGAACGGTGGCGTGGCCGCGCCGCTCGATCGAAGCGCCCCCTCGGTGGAGGCGCTGAGATCACATCTGAGGCGGCAGAGCGGCGTGGACGAACTTCCAGTTGAGCTGAATGAGCGGTTGGATACGACATGCACGGTCGAGTCTCAGAGCAATGGAGGGTGTAAAACTTATTCTGGTCAAGAAAAGGTAATTTCTTTCGTTGTTCTCCGGTATTTATGATTTTAAGGATAAACTAGTGGTGGTGAACGAGTTCCGGTATAATCCCGGGATGTTCAGGAATGCTTTTGAAAATGCTTGCTTTGCGCTGGAAATAAAGTTATTTTTTCATATTTCAAGTTCAAAATGGATTTATTTTTTCTATATTTCCAGTTCAGAATTTATATCATATTTTATTTCAAGTTCACAGTGTTTTATTTTTTAATTTTATGTTCAGAATTTATTTAATTTTTTACGTGCCAAGTTCAGAATGAATTTAATTTTTCTCGCTTTTTTGCTCGTCTTCATCAATTTATAACTTTCTATCGGTGGTCTGTATTTTTTATATTTTGAATTTGGTAAAACTGATTGGAAATGCGTATATCTTGTGCTGTGATCATTTAAAAAAAATATACAAACTTCAAGTTGAGAATGATTAGTATGTTTCGTAATTTTTGACATATCAATTTCAAGTTGATAATGAATAGTTTAAAATAAATTGCAAAGAAAAATTCGAAGTAGAACTTTGCAGTCTCAGTGACAGCGGCAAAGTGAGAACTTTATTTGGTATTTTTGTCTTCATACGCGTATATACTGTGGATTTTGAATGAATAGTTTGTTTCTATATTTTTAAATTATATAACTTAAGATGTAAAGTGTCCATCTGCGATCCGTAAATTTGTATTTAATCCACTACTACAGGAACGCCTCGACCAGTTGGAGTCTCCGAAAAGCCCTGACTGCACCTCGTCCAAACCACCATTCAAGAACGGAAACGGCCGACCGCCTCTGCTGGCCAGCCGAGCCGAATCCGGTTTCGAGAGCTGCGACATCGACCTACGAGACGAGATGGACGCCCTGGACACCACTCACTCCCAGCATCCGTCGACTGTTGGTGGCGACGACGGCGCGTCCGAATACGAACGCGTCATGTGCGCCGATCCTCAGCACGTGGTGCCATTTCCGTCCCCCTCGAACGACGCCGACAAGCTGTCTGGTCAGCCTCGCGCCTCGCTGCATCGAGAGTTCCTGGAGAAGATTCGCCATCGTTGTAGGATGACGACGGACGCGCCTCCAACCGTCGACAAGAGCAGTCTTGGTTCCGATGCGGCGGTGGCGCCCCCTGTTCACGATGGAGAATTTCCGGTCAAATCGACGGTAGGTGGTCCCGAGGTTCCATCGAGTGACTCGGCTACTTCGCAGTCTTCGGTCAACCAGGATCGGAATCGACTGGAGGAGTTTCACGAGGTATTTCAGGTTCCAGTTCCAGTTTGAAAAATAATTATATATTTTTTTTCAATTTTTTAACGACTTGTCGCAGTTTATTTTTGGGCGATTTGTGGTGATTTTCTAGTTTATTTGATCGCGGGGTTCTGGTAAAAAATGTGTTTAGGGTAAAAAATAATTTTCCTTTATAAAAAAAAAATTTAAAAATAATTATTCAAGGGGAATTTATAATCTAAGTGATTGACGTGTGCCTCACGTGTGAAAACTCCAAAAAATAAATTTTTATGGCTTCCTAGGATCCAAGGAGAATAAACAAACTAGTTGAATACTGCGAAAACGTCAACTGCACGTTTCTGTCAATCGATTCTGCTCTGCCGTTCTGAAATTATCTTGTGTCAAACAAGTGTCTAATTATCTAGTCGCGGTTCAACTTAATTCTAGTGGCTAGTGAGTGTGTTTACTCGAATCGATTATTCCTCCACTCGTAGGGGTGCGTGTCGGCCGTCGATCGGATGCAAAAATCGATGCAGCTCTATGTGAGGCGATTGCGGACCATGGAGCAGACGTGGGGCGACACCTACAGCAGGTGGTTCATCGCCAGCCGAAAGTCTGAAAAGTACGATCAACCTTTATACGATTAACTACGTAATATAATGAATGGAATTAGATTGCTTCCATTTCATTGATCATGTGCCGTTTTGATGTCAGAGTCGATCTCATATGAGTGACATGGTTGGCCATCGATGACCAAATCGGTTCTTCTCATTTCTCCCCGCAGGCGTGATTTGAACCAGCTGGCCAGCGTGCACCAGTCGATCATGGCCGAGGCCAGTCAGACGCAAGCCCTCCTTCGCGACCACAGCGACGCCATCGACCGTGCCAAGCGCCAGTCCAGCTGTCGGACGGTAGACTCGCAGCTGGTGGTGTGTAGCTCCCAGCTGCGCACGGTCGCCCACGACCTGGACGGCATCATCCGCGAGCAGGACTCCATGCTGCGTCAGATGCGGCAGATGGAGGCCGACGTCGACGTCGAAGACTGCGAGTCGCTGTCGTCGGGCACCACTACCACCACCCTCACCAGCGGCGACTCCGTCAAAGAGATTGCGAGCGTAAATTGCACCTCAATCCCTCTACAGATGTCGACGTCACTGACGGGAGTTTCTGGAACTACGTCGTCATTGTCGACACCGCGAGCCTATTCAGAGTTGCCGGTTGCGGTGTCGACGCCGGTATCGCCATCTGGAGTGGCAGAAGTGACGGAAGTAACGTCACAGGTTACGTCCGCCAACGTTCAGTCATCTCCTTCCACCGATGGAATTCACAAATTATTAACTAAGGTAAGATGATCTTGTTTGGTTTTTATACATTTGGGGAATGTTTTTGCCAGCACACTTTTTTTTTAATTGAATCAACCTTTTGCTTTTTCTTAATTCGCGCCAGAAATTGCGAACGCTGTTTTTGATTGACACTGTAAATTCTGCGCCAGTTTGTACGACGACTTTCTGTTCGAATAGTTTCAGCACAATATTTTGAATTTCTTATTTTCAATGAAATATTAATAAAATATTAAATATATATGACATTTATTAATTTGAAAAATAAATTTGCCTGATTACAAATACGTTGATTTCTGTATTTCACAGTTGAAGCATGAAATGACTGCCGACATTAAATCAACCATCGGGGAAGATTGTGTTCGTTTCGAAAAGGATTTGAAGGTAAATAAAACAAAATTTAAGTTACAAATTTTTTTTTATGCTGCTGTGGCGGAAATTTTATTTCCTGTGTTGAGATTTAATTTTGTAAAATTGAATATTGCCCAGTTTTTATGAGCTTGGTACTTCACAATGTGCTTGAAGAAATTATGGATAACTTTAAATGACAACTGTAATAATTTTTTTATAAGATCTTTCTAACTTTTTTTTTATCTCGAAATATTTTAATCTACAAATTCATTTGGCCAGTCCACGAGTCAGCAAATGGAAGACGTCAAGTCCTTTCTGTCGCGAATGCTATCAGTGATTCAGACCAACAAGTAAACACAGCGAAGTGATCAAGCGAACAGTTTTTGTGTGGGCGATTTTATTTCGTCCGAAGTTGTTTGTCCGACGCTCGAGCTAGGTGACCAAAGATTTTTCTGAAAATTCTGAACGTGTGCCATCGGTCGCCCCTACACCCTCAATTCGTCGCTGTTGTATCAGTGTCGTCATACTTGACATGCTCATATATCAATTCTCATCGATTTTTTATTGATTGCCTCCGCCTGTATTTTAGTTTTTAAGTTTTACAAGTTTTTGCTCTTTTAATGCGGTTGGCGAATCCATACATAAGCTTCAGTTTTATTGAAATGTACTGGTCTACAGACGTATTAGAAGAAATCGAAAGTTATTCCTAAAGTTTAACGTTGAAATGGTGCTGTAATATTTTGTAGAAATCATATTATCCATCTTTTATACAATTTGTTAAAGACTGCTGTGAGTGTAAGTGTTTGTCGAATATTTAAAACAAAGCAGTTAGAGAAAATAAACGATGAAACGCGTGTGATAAATGTTGGTACAAGCAAACTATCGAATATTGAACAATTTGAACAAATTTTATGAATAATTCGGAAATATGAGCCAGTGGTGATTAGTTCAGATGAAAAAAATCAATATTTTGAGAAATCATGAACTTTATCTTTACAAACGCCGAATGCCTTTTCGGAAGATGTTTCTTCCTTTGTAAATCAATATAATTTTAAACCGGATTCGGACCTAATTTAAAAAACTTTTAAGTGGTACGGGCATTCCTCGATTTACGGAATTCCTTCTACCCTATTCTTTTTTAAAGTCACTGCTGTGGCAACAGGATATTTTGTACCTATCTAAGAGCGTAAGCACGGTTTCACCAGTTCACCTGTTCCCTGGAATTTTGATTCGAATGTCGGTATTTTCGTTATTTCACTACTGATATCCCAGCGTGACAGTCAGCGACACTGTTGTGAGTCTTAATGCAAATGAATTATTTTTTAAATAACCTAAATAAAAAAATATATTTCGGACACATTAATAAGACTCGTCGTAGCTTAGTTCTTTGGATGACGGACTGATAGGGTTCGATTCCCGGCGCGAGTCCTCTTTTATATCCGATTCCGGGTTACTGGTGCAAATAGGACTCTCCTATAGTGCAGTAGCGACTATCTGTTGTAATAATAACTACAGTTAAGCAAAGAAAAAACAGTTTTTAAATGTGTCCACATGAAAGCTTAGAAATGTCGTCCATATTGGGTGGAGGCCTCAGGAGGATATCATTTTAAAAATTCTGTCAAAGAGTGAAAAGTGGCAGTGGAGAGTCTGTGATCTGTTGCAATATATTTATTCGTCAAAATTTGTTCAATAATTTTATTCAAATACAATATCGTGTGACAATATCGTGTAATGAAATAGATGCACAAATCGGGAAATATCAAAATTTGCCTTAGATATTCTTCATTACAATCTTGTCAAAATGCATTCATAGAAAATTTTATTACGCTAATTATATTTATAGATTTTATTACAAGTTTCGGCTTACACGATAAATTTAAGCTTTTCTGTAGTAATGTTCGTATACACAATTTGGCCTAGTATCAACTTTTAATCAATATACACATATTTATAACGTAGTTGCGTATTTTAATACCTGTTTCTTTTTAACTACCAGGATTAAATTTTGAACGCAATTAAACAAATTTCTTGTTTAACCGTAAGCTATTCAATAGTTACTAAATATGCCAGAATTTTACTGTTGAATTTTAACTTTTCTTGTGATGTTGTCAAAGTGATATATTAATTTAAGAGGTCCTTAGTTGGAACAGTTTAATCGAGCATAATTTTACAAATTACCAAGTTATTTTTTTTAAGTGAAAAAAATATATATCATAAATATTATTTTTTACATTCTCCATATTTTGTATCTATTGGCTTTGAAATCTGAAATATAATTTTGTTAGTAAAATTATTCTTTACGGGACTATACAACTAAATCGTGAAAGTCAATTTTTTATTTCGCGTAATAAAATAATTAAATTAATTATTGTTTTTTTTAATAAATTAATTTGAGCTTTTTCAATTTGCCTGAAATTTGGTATCAACTGTACAATATAAACAATCGTATTTGACATATCGTAATAGAAAAAACATTATACTACATTGCATTATCTGAATTAATATTGGCAAAAATAAATAGAACGTGTCTAAAGCAAGTTATGAAAGCGCTTTTAAATTGCAAAAAAAAAATGAGAATACGAGTTTAGAAAACGCGCGATGTTGTGCACCCTAAATAATTGCTGAAACTCATCGATAAGACGGCACATTTGTGTTGAGATGAAACATGAAATCGGCGTGCAAGTTCAACTTGGGTGAGAGTACTAAGAGGTTAGACAAAAATCACAATGCTGAATTCACGAATATTTGAACAAATACTTGTACAAATGGCACACCTATTGGGTAAATCAGTCAACTGCCTTGCGCTTTTCAATTGTGCCTATATGTGTGTTGTAAATTTCATTTTGAAGATGTTTTAGAATATCTACACTCTATTGGATATTTACATATCGAAAACCATCGTTCTAGTGTCATTCTAGACTATTTCATTTAGCGCTCCGTTTTAGAAGTTTCTTTCGAATATTTTGTACAAACATGCATTAATTTTATAAAATATACACGCAGTTCTAATTTTTCGTGTTTTTAAATGTTGTCTTTTTATGAACTGTTCTAAGTTCAATTCTGAAAAGAAATTCTATTTCTCATGGTTTTCATTTTTGATCAAATTTTGTTTTAAAGTTTTTTTCTTCTTATTGATTAATTCGCCACCCCTCATAGCCAGTATTTCGATACGTCTAAGTGGTGGCAGAATTCCCCTTCAGGTTAATGGCGGGAAGATTTGTATTGTGCTTATTTTTCCGTCAATAAATCAATAAATTAATCAATTCTTTTGTACTAATCCGGTGAATGTTTACTACTTTTAGGATTTTTTTATATACTTTTATGAAAAAGTTTTGCCTTATTTATAATGCCTAAGCTATATGTGCTTTTATTTTAACGTTATTTAAAAAATTATATATTCCAACCCAGTGCGCCACACGAATTTTTCATTTTTTCGTTTAGTGTTCGTGGGCGCGTTTTATTCGAAAATGTATACATTTTTTGCTTGAAAAATTAACTAGGAGATTATTTTGAATGACAAAGATTGCCAATGCATAATAACAACAACGTTGAATATTGATTTTTAATGTAGCTGGGGTTAAGTTGAACTTTTTTGACATCATTTTAAAAGCTTTATTGAAATGCAGATAAGATGTATTTGTTTGTTGGAATTACATGGTGCAAGAATGCATTTTTTAAACAGTAAAAAGTTATTTTGTTGATGTGTTTGTGTTACACAAATGAACAACTTTCAACGCAAAGGATGAAATTCATATAGGAGGGATTCTAGTCTGCAGCTTTTTTGTGCCCAAAACTTCTTTAACTCAAAACAATTGTAATTTTGTTTCCATATAATTAAATAGCTATACGCTATTTCATTCCGGTTTTTCCATGCCTGTACATTTTACTGATTCTGACTGGATATTTGTAGATTTATACTTTGTTTTTAGGTTCGCTTTCGGATGTGAAACTGATTGTTAAATAAGTACCAGGACTTCCCTCCTGAAATTTTATAGTTAATAAAATGTATGCACCATGCACCATATAAACCGCTCGTTTGATTGGTCTCTGCGAGTTTGTTTATCTCTGTTCACATTTACAATAATTTGACATTAAGAGTGGATAGTGGTATCAAAAGTACGATGGTTCAGCAGTTGTTTTATCACTCAATTCAGTGTTGTGATTGTTTGAAGTTAGTATTGTTAGTGATGTTAATACTGTGTATAGTGTTCTGGTTGTAGATGTGCATGTAAATGTTAGTTGATTAGTATTTGTTAATTATTGTAGTGTGTCATTTTGTAGGTGAGTGTTTGATGGTGTTGATAGTATTGTTCGTTTAATGTCATGTAGTTAGTATGGTTAGTGGTATTAGTAGTGTGTAAGTGTTGTGTCAGATTAGTTTATTAGTTTGCGTTAGTTTTGTTTGTGTTGTGTACCTGTCTGAAATTTATAAACATTTGTGTATCTAAATGGTTAGTTTGGTTAGTGATTATGTGCATGTTAGTCTATAGTGTCAAATTAGTTTTTGGTAGTTTTGTTGTGTTGTTTGTGTCGTGGATTAGTCAATAATTTTATGTACCTTATATTATGCCAATGGTGCATTCCATTATCCCATCTTATATCACAGGTTGTGGAAAATTGTTATATTATCTTTTATATCATTCGAGCTATATACATTTTGAAAGTCCGACGGCGTACGCAAATCTGAAGTAAACTATATTTGTTAGGGTTAGTATTTTAAAAATCTAAATATCTATCTACGCAAAAAAAAAAAGTATCACCATATTTGTTGGCCTCAAAACCTTTTTTAAAAAGATGTTTTTCAGTACGGTTCAGTCGATGTTATGTGTTGCTGGCGAGCCTCAGCTTTTTGCTTCTCATTTTGTTGATGGAACTCGATTCCGACTGATTCCAACACCTTCGCCTTTTCTTCTCTTCGGAATTGGTGTTGGATGTGATTTGCGCCATGGTGGCTAAAACGAGGGCGGCGTCCAGTTTGTCCCATTGCTGCTCATTTGGAAGACTGTAAATTAGGATGCGATCGCGTTATTGTAATTTCATAAGGATTCGATCGATTTGTACAATATTTGGAGGGGTACTGGTTTGATCCCAATACAGATTTCGAACAAAATTGGGCATTTTAACAAAATAAAATGGAGGAGTTTTAAATGGGAATAAGAAGACTTGTTAAAAGAAATTAAAGTCAATGTCGCATAACCATTCGACATATTCTGTTTGATTTCTATTCAAATTTTGCAGCTTCACAATAAAAACGTTAAAAATATTTTTTTACCACGAAAGTGAGATTTTGCTAGCTATTTTTCAGTTTCCAATATATTTTTATATTTACCTCTGTGGCGGGTGCATATTGTTGTTGAGATAGATTGGAGTGTATGATGCGAGTTCACCTGTGCCTGAAAGAATCAGAAATACATGTAAACGTACTTATTTATATGTTAAGAAAAAATTAAATTATAGGGGGTGTGACTTGGCTCTGACGATGAGAAACGAAACCGTTCTAAATTACTGTAGTTTGGTGAAGCCGTTCAACATACGTATTCTTCCAAATTTTGCGAGTTTTTTGACATTTTTTGACTTTGTGTTATGATTTTGCTATCTGCGATGTGCTCTATTTTTTCACAGGTTATTGAAACTGGAGAAGTGAGATAGAAAAATCAAATTATACTCTCTTTCGCCAACGTTTCGTGTCAGCATAACCACTCGTTCAAATGCAGTGTTGGGTAGGAACGGACGGGAAAGGTTCCATTCCTAGGAACTGGTTCCTTTTTGAGGAACTTAGTATCGCCTAGCTTTATTTTCCTAGGTAGGAACGTTAGGCTAACGTTAGATTAATGCTTAGTTTCTTCTTTTTTTTGAGGAACTGGAACGAAGGCACTTTTTCAGTCTACAAAGTTTCTTTTGCCATAACTTTCAATTTTCTACGAGCACAATTTTCCAAAGTGTGTCGACAGCAGAAAAATCTTACTGCATCAAACAGAAATTGTTTTTAAAAAAATGTGTCCGCAAACATTACACTAGTCGGTATTTTTTTAATCGAAGGAACGGAAATGTTTCAAATTACTATTGAAAAGGAACTAGGAACGGTCATTTTCTTTTAATTCATGTAGGAACTGGAACGGGTTACTTTTCAAAAGGAACGAACACAACGCTGTAATCAAATGTATGATTGAACGTAATATTGTTCAGGATACAAAAGTAGCTGATTACGATGAAAAGTTAATTTACCGTGATTTGAATATGCCTGGTTGGAGTCTGGGCTGCTCGGCGAGTGCGACGCGGATGGAGAACACTCTGTCCCTTCGCTGCTGGTCTCCACGGAATGACAGCCCGATACTCCTTTCCCCTCTGGCTGCTGCGGATGGACCGGAAGTCGTTTCTGGTACTGGAACTGCTCAAGCGAAGGTTGCGGCTGGTGGTGGAGGTGATTGGGGCTGACCGCGTCTTGGGGCTCGTTCAGGAAACGGAGTAGCATACGCTTTTTGTACTTTTTCGGTCGGCATGTCTCACTTTTGGCCGGATCGCACGGACTACCGTTGGTGGTGGTGTTGTTGTTGTTGTTGTTGTTGCACTGTAACAAACACAAATTTGCCGTCATTTTCCAAATAATTTTCTTTGCCTTCTTGTAAGAAATTGTGGCGGCACTTTCGAAAAATTGTTCCATTTTTGCTACTTTCGGAAATTTGCTGATACAATAAATACCAATCTTGTTCAGATGAATTAAATATCTTCGTTTAACGTGCAGCCAAACATAAAAATTCTAACTTCTCAGTTTTTTTCATCTTGTGGTTAAACCTTGAGACTATAATTTTTTGAATATATTGTTCAGTCATGCGCAATTATCAATAACAGTCAATTAAAATCTAAAACCAGTATGCATCCTTCAACAAAATAATAATCATCAGAATTTGTTTTGATTTCAATTAACGAATTTTACAGAAATGGCGTAATTCAAATGTGGTAACAAATAAATATATTCGTTTTTTAATACTCATTTTACTGTTTTACAGATGTTTAATTGTTATAATATTTTTAATAAACGAAGCAAAAATTAAATTCGAATCATGAAGAGATTAATAGGGGGTTAGGACCTCGTCCCTCTCGTCATGAATAGATTATTGCATTTAATTCCTGACAAACCCTAAATACGCGCGCACAAAGTTCGAATGGCAATTGGGATTTCAAAACTACAAAAATATTTAGAAACTTGTTCTAAGAGAAAATTACCTCAACCTGTTGTGTCTTGACGTCATCATCCTCGTCCGAAGGCTCACGCGCCCTCTTGTGACAGCGCCGTGCCAGATACTCCGACAGCGGGATGTGCTTGGCGTCCAGCTGCTGTCGGTGGTGGGCCGGATGCCGGAAGTCGTGCGGCGTGGAGCGACCGGACGTGGAACTGATGAGCTGGATGATGGTGGACGACGTGGCGGCCGCTTGGCTGGAATTGGGCGACGGTGCCGTGGTGGAGGTGCTGAGGCCGCTGCTGGTGCTGGCGCTGCTGCTAGTGCTGGAATGGGTGGCTGAGGCTGCGGCGGCGGCGGCCACTTCCGGGGCTGAATAGCAATGGTCTTCGTAGTTGACTGTGATCGCTAATACGTCTTTGGGACCTGTGCCATAAAAATATTTAAAATGAAATAATAAAAATAAAATATTTCATAAATGGCCGCTGCATCGATATTAATTTATGATTCCCCCAATAAAAATGAATGGGATGATTTGATAGGCCACATTTTAAAATTATAAAATAACGCAATTTTTCTTCCGTTTTCGTCACAGTTGTTAATTATTTTTTCTTTGTTTTGAAATATTTTTAGTTTGGCTTGGTCACATTGACTATTTTTTCGAGTTGCCATTGTTTAATTAAAAAAAAATTCAAAGCAAAAAGCTATTTATTAAAACAATTAATTAAAAAAAAATTGTCATGTGATCGCCGGTGATGTGATGAGCGGTTTGTCATCGCCATTGGCAAATATAATTCTGTTTATACTGATTTTGTTGTTGTATAAATCATAAAGTATACTTATAATGATAACTTTCTGTTGTAATTTTAAATTTATAATTTCAATAAGCCTTGTTAGAAAATCGGATAATAAATCGACGTTATTAAAAATCGCACAACATAAATTGATTCAGCCCGAGGTAGGTTCGCATTCAAATGGAAATGGCTTCATGGAAAGCCAACAGGTAATTAGTACCGTTACAGTCCGGCAAAGAATCGACATCACTGTCATCCGTGTAACAGCTACTGCTGCTGTCGCTGGACAACGGATCTGCATTGCCGGATTTAAAGTTGTTATACATCTTGATCCGAGTTCCCCAATCGGCGTCCGAATCTTTAACCGTGTTCTTCACACGACGTCTGGCATTGGCGAACCAATTCGATACCTGAATTTCACCAAGCACAAGCTAATTCCATTATTGCGGCTTCAAGATTATTATTCATCACGTTTTGCAAGGGCTACTCTTCTAAAAATTAAATTGAAAAATCTCATTTTTCTTTTTTTTTTTATATAAGTGCAGAGAAGGAAAAGTGTTTAAAAAATGCTTAAAATATAAGAAAAATCAACAAACCTGAACCATACTCATTTGAGACGCGAAAGCGAGTTGCTTTTTCTCTGCCGGTGTTGGATACGGATTGGTTTTATTTTTGATGAGCCAGCGTTTCAAGATCTTGGTCATGCCCTGAAGAATCTTTTTCTTCTGTCTCATCCTTCCTGGCAATACTTGTCTAAACGGATAGACGGGGAATTAGCCCTCAAGCCAGTCCGTTTAAACATGGCATTATCTTGCTGCCCCATTTGTAGGCAACCATGCTGAACTCGTGTCTTGCGTGGTTGCCTCTACAGCCAAAAATGGCGCTGCCTAGTCACTTAATATTAAATATTAAAGCAGTGTCTTTTATGAAATACGAATTTTACAATTAAATAAAAGAGTGAATGTACCTTCCAAGCCTATTTCTTAGAGGGCGCCCCGATCGCGATTTGGCTGGAGTTGGCACTGACGTCACCAAAATTGGTTCCTCCGTTGCAACCAATCTCATCGGAACTTGCATTAGATCCATTTAACTGGTAGATATAAAGTAATACAATATTACATTGATAACAGTTCCACTTTGCAAAACGTTTTGTGTTGACATCGTGCAGGTGTATGTGCCGTTAAGTTTGGTCCGGAGTCCGCGGCCATAAGTTAAAGAAAAGCAACATGAGTCTGCGGCTAGAAAGTGTGCGGCGGCGGGATGAA